>JAODJX010000181.1:0-15024 GCA_026776945.1 Isichthys henryi
TTTACGTTTGATTGTATTACTGTGTTGATTATGTTCTTTTGTGTAAAGGATGTATGTATTTGTGTTTGGGCTTTAAATAGAATGAATAGGGGACCCTAAATATAATAAGTACAGAGGGAAAAGAATTCAGGGTAGCTCCCGTGTTACTTTTAATGCACAAAAGGGCGCTACACTTGGAAAGTACGACGGTAACCCGGATCAATGTCAGGCATTCTTAATGCAATGCAGGTTGTACATAGAGGAGTACCCGGAGAGTTTTGTTGATGAAACCGCTTGGATACGTTTTGTCATTTCACTGCTCACCAGATGTGCACAAGACTGGGCCACTGCACTGTGGATGGATGACAGTCTGCTACTAGATTCTGCACGCAATTTCCAGCAGGCATTTAAGTGGACATTCAATCACCCCCGCTGTCGGACACAGCCTTAGTGAAAGATTGTTTGATCTGAAAGGTCCTTAGGATACTTTACTGTCAAGCGCTGAACCTGGAAATACAGGACGAGTTATCCTCCCATGGCTCCACCCTCACCTTTGAGGATTACATCAGTCTCTCGGTAACCATTGATAACAATGTCCGAGAGCGCCAACGCCCTCACCCTTTACTAGTAGCAACCCCACTAACTTCTCCCGAAGAACCAACAAAACCCATGCAGCTAGGTCGCGCCCCCCTATCCACCAATGAACGACACTGGCGGGCCACCCAAGGATTATGCATGTATCGTGGAGAGGCAGGAAATGTGCTGCACTCCTGCCCCATCTGGCCACCGAAACCCACATTAAGGTAAGCACCTCTATGTTTCTTGGGGTCTTCCTGATTCAGGTTTCGGTTCCCATTAAGATGGTTGGTTTGGATGAGGGGCAACACACGCGCGCCTTAATTGATTCGGGAGCAGCAGGAAATTTCATAAGCCTCACCTTTCCTTCAGGAGGGAAAGGTGAGTCAACAAACCGGACCTGTCACCCTCCAAGTAGGTTTACATCACACCAAGATTCTGGTCCTTCCCAAAGCTAAGGATCCCCTTATGCTCGGCCACCCTTGGTTAAAGAAGCATAACCCTTTCATCAACTGAAGTAAGGGTGAGCTCACCGCCTGGGTGAGCCCCGGGCCCGAGGACCTTTCTCAGATCCTGATGGACTACCCAGACTACCATGATATCTTCAGCAAGGCATTTGACCTCCTGGAGGGGGCACCCCTTCCCAAGGGCCACCTGTACTCCCTGTCCATAGCAAAGGAGGAGGCCATGGAGACATGTACATGAGGGGCTTAATCAAGGTATTGTCCCTTTGACTTCCCCAATCACGGCAGGTTTTTTCTTCATTAAAAAGAAGGATGGGGGGTTGTGCCCATGTATTGACTATCGAGCGTTCAGCTCCATCACCATGAAGCGAAGAGAACCACTGCCTTTAATCCCCTCAGCGCTAAAACAGCTCCGAAAAGCAAAAATTTTTACCAAGTTGGATCTGTGCAGTGCTTACAATTTGGAAAGGATCTGCCAGGGGATGATATCATTTGTCACCAGTACTGGTCAATATGAGTATCGGGTCATGCCTTATGGGCTAGCCAACAGCCCCTCCATATTCCAGTCCTTTATGAACTCTTCAGGGGCATGATAAATCATTTTGTAGTCATCTACATAGATGCCATTTTAATCTATTGACCTTCCCGTGCTCAGCATATCTCCCACGTGTGCCAGGTACTCCAAAGGTTGTGGGAATACCACCTCTTTGCAAAGACTGTAAAGTGCGAGTTTCATCAAACCCGAGTGCAGTTCTTGGGCTATATCATCCGCCCAGGAGAGGTGGCTATGGACGAGAGTGAGATGACAGCCATCCTACAGTGGCTGCTTCCCCATACCATCAAGGAGCTTCAAGGGTTTTTGGGGTTTGCCAATTTTTACCGGTGCTTCGTCTGTAATTTCACCCAGATCGCAGCACCAGAGGCCCCAGTTCCAGATTAAAGTGGACCCCGGAGGCTGATCGTTCCTTCATCCATCTGAGACAAGCCTTCAGCTCATCTAACGCAATCCGGTAATGGGCCATCGACACCACCGCACCTTCTTATCCAAAAGACTTACCCCAGCTGAACGAAATTACAATGTGGGAGATCGAGAACTAGAAGTGGTGACACTTGTTGGAGGGAGCCCTTCACCCCTTCCAGGTTTTTACAGATTATAGGAACCTTGAGTACCTGCAGAAAGCTAAGAGGCTCAACCCATGTCATACCAGATAGGAGATGTTCTTTGCCCGATTTGATTTCAAAGTCACTTACCTTCCAGGAAAGAAGAACGGCAAGGCGGATGCCTTCTCTCTGCAATACGATCCCCCTGAAGCTGGTTCCCGGGTCGACACCGTCCTTCCACCTACCTGCTTCGTCTCATACCATTGCCTGGTCTCTGGAGGAGGTGCTCTGTGTGGAGAGTGATATCTGCAGGGGACCAAGGACATATAGGGAGGCTCTGTGTGCACCAAAGTTAATCTATTGACGCAGGCTGCGGTGACAGTCGCTAGGCAAAGGATATAGAGTTGACGCAATAACTAGGAACATACAGAACAATATGTTGCACCAGATAAGTCGAAATTGCCAGAAAGTGGAAAAGTATGGACAGGGGCGTGGGCTGCTTGTAGAAGGGGTATAAGACAGACATGAACAACAAGGAAGTCGAACTCTGTTGGGATACGGTGTGTCGCAGAGTTCCCAGATCGATCTGTTGGAATATAAGGAATAAAAGGTTAATTGACTCATCCACTCCTCTGGGTGATCTCTTCTCATCTACGGACCCGGTGGAGACAGCGTACTCCAACATCTGCCTCACCAATGACCGCACGGCCCCTCCCCAAGGATGTCCCTCAGGTTGGTGGTACATTCCTCGCCACCTCCAACAGGTAGTGCTTCGATGGGTTCACACTGCACTCAGCTCAGGACATCCCGGGATCCTAGCCACACAACGGTTAGTGTCACAATGGTATTGGTGGCTGGGGTGGAGACTGGCCGTCGAGAGGTACTTCGCCACTTACCCTGAGTGCTCCCAGCTGAAGTCAACTCATTAACCTCCAGCTGGCCTACTCCATCCTCTACCTGTTCCATCCCGTCCCTGGTCGCACCTCGCTGTGGATTTCATTACAAATCTTCCCTCCTCGAGAAGTAACACCATTATCCTGACTATTGTAGACCGATTGTCAAAGATGTGCCATCTCGCCACACTATCCAAATTCCCGAATGCCGCTGACCTGGCAGAAGTGGTAATTTCCTGGGTGTTTCATTATTATGGGCTCCCAGAAGATATTGTGTCAGACAGAGGTCCTCGTCTCTTCAAAGTCATATGCACCAAATTGAACATCTTGGTGAGTCTAACCTCTGCTTATCAC
This sequence comes from Isichthys henryi, assembly GCA_026776945.1. Lineage (NCBI taxonomy): Eukaryota > Metazoa > Chordata > Actinopteri > Osteoglossiformes > Mormyridae > Isichthys > Isichthys henryi. Next base: position 3,368 of record JAODJX010000181.1, read on the forward strand.
CCCCAGTCCAACAGCCTGGCTGAACGGACTAATCAAGAGGTGTCTAAAGCCCTCTGACTTTGCAAGGATAAACTCGACGAATGGGCAAATCACCTGATCTGGGTAGAGTACGTATTGAACACTCGGGTGAACCCTGTTACTCGCATGTCCCCTTTCCAGAGTGTCCTGGAATACTCTCCGCCAAATTTTCCATGGAAAGCAAAAACCTGCTAGGTTCCCCCGAGTGGAGGAGTGGTATCATGGAGTCGGCAGAGTTAGGCAACAAGCCCGACGAGCCCTCTCCGACCAAGTCTCTAAGCAACAAGCCCAGGTGGACAAACAGAAAGCTGGCACCACCATACCGGGTAGTTAGCAGGTCTGGTTGTCCACATGAAACCTCAAACTGCCCTCCTGCCGTTTGTTGTTAGCTCAGTTCATTGGCCCCTTCCGAATCCTTAGGATGGTTGACCCGGTCTCCTTCCAGCTGGCCTTGCCTAAAGTGTACCGCATTTGCCCTACATTTCACTCCTGTCTCCTGAAACCGGTCCATTACAGCCCAGCTTACCCGTCGATAGCCCTAACGGTTCCACCGCCTACCCCCGTGCAGGATGGTTCCCGAATCTACCAGATCCGAGCCCTCCTGGACTCCAGACATCAAGCAGAGGGCAGCACAGTGGCTAGCAATCACCTTATTTTCCAGTACAATACTTAAAGCAAGAACCATTTTTTCACCCTCATCCCATCTCTCTCTGTAAGAATGATCTCTCCGGCTTTGAACCTCCTTTGACCGACCCGACCACCCTTCTGGATTCCCCCTTTGGGTTCTGTCTCAATAAACCCTTCTCTTGCATTTCAGGGTTTGTCTCGTCCCTGGATCGAAGTTATCACACCAATAATAGGTTCAGCTCCGCTTGTGTGAAAAAGTGTTTTTTTTTTCGTCATTTTGTTGCAGCCTGTCAAAGACTTGCTGATCAAGCTTTCTAGACTCGATATATATGGGCTTTTCAAGCAGCACAGGCACGCGCAATCATCTTGGATGATTGGATCCAGCTAGACTAATCTACTACAGAGCTGCAGTTGTAAATTCGACTTATCCTGGATGAGTTTCACCAGCATAAACTCTGATCTCAGATGATTTAAGCGACGTACGAAAAAAAATGGCCAGGTTTGTTCTACGTAAAGAAATATTAGCTCACACACTTAATCAGTGTCCGTGCATGGAAATCCGTTTAGTCATGGCCTCGCCATTCATGGATGAGCAACCAATTGCGATCGATGCACAAATAATAAGAAGGGAATTTCAAACTGGGAGGGTTTTGTGCGATCGGCAAGATCCTTTATTGTTGCCGGATGATATTCTTTTCAAAAGATACCACTTCAGCCGAGAAGGAATATTATATCTTAAAGATTTATTAGCTCCGTATAGTAGAAGACCAACTAGGTGAAGTCAGGCTTTCACAGCCACACAGACAATGTGCATTGCCTTGAGATATTTTGCAAGCTGTCCTTTTTTGTATTCTGTAGGTGATGCGGTAAATATATCAAAGAGTGCAGTTTGCCAGGCAATTCGCAATTGTTGTTCCCGGACACATGTGAGTGCAGGCAATGAAAGAGGCGTTTCATGCCATTGCAGGTAATGTATATGCAATAATGTAAGTTAACAGTTCTATAAATAATTCAAAAATCACACTGATATTCTCATAACCCAGAATTTCCAAAGGTTTTGTCTACCTCCTTCTTATTAGCTTTAAAAAGTATGCTTTATAAATATTAAAGATTTCCTGCATTTCATATACATAAAATTAACAAACACATGTAAAAAAATCGCAAATCAAAATAAGTAAATAAAAAAAAAATCTTCAAATAAATAAAGTAAGGGTTGCATGTGCAGCTTTTTATCATGGTTTGCCCTTTTAATAATCTTCGTTCAGCTCACTGTGGTGCCGGTGGACATACTGAAGCATTGTGCTATTTGCGTATGTTATCAGTCTTTTACAACATTTGTATGCAGTTTTTGTCTTGTCTGTGTTTTTCTCGCCGTTTTCATTTTGTGATTATTGGAAAGCTAAAAGGCTGCGACACCACTTATTTAAAATCAGGCAGTGCGTCCATCCATCCAACCATTTTTTGAAACGGGAACAATGGGCACAGATGGGAACCAACCCCGGTGTTATATTGGTCAGAAAATAATAAATTGAAGGATCCACACAAACGGTTAACTTTTCTTTATTCCTTCTTCACTTGTGGTAGGCACCTCTCTTTTTCCCTGCGCCCCCTACTGTTGTGGAGAGCGCAGTCAGTATCACAGTCCATAGTATTAGTGACCATCTCAGCTGCATCCTGCATGTATCTGTAACACAACATCTCCCCCATAACTCACAGTAACACTACTACCTTAGTATTAACTAGTAACTCTCTTTTCTATACTCATAACCTTCTTCTATGGCAGGGGTGCCCAACTCCAGTCCTAGAGGGCCGGAGCCCTGTGTAGCTTAGTTCTTTCCCTGTTCCACCATAAATGATTCAGCTCAAGAGCTGTGTGGTAATTAGCAAAAGGAGTTGAATCAAGTGTGTTAAATGAGGGGAAACCCAAAAATGTGCAGGGCTCTGGCCCTCCAGGACTGGAGTTCGGCACCCCTGCTCTATGGAGTACATGAGTGTATAATGCAAACTAAAGGCAATTCCAATGCAACTGAACAGTCTTTTCAGAAGTCTCAACTGGCAAGTGGATATATTGTACTACTGTAATTAAACAAAGCATATAGTATACAGTTTTAGTGATAGTCAAAACTTAATCAAATAGCAACAAATGTCTAACAATATAAAGTTTCTGTAACCACTCGATGTCTCCAAACATATATTTTTTTCAACACACACATAATATATATATGGTAGCAATCCGCCTGCAACCTTTACTTCCTGTCAATAGACTTCCTGTGACATAGTCTTTTGTCCAACTGAGTAAGTGTCTTTCTCTACTATGAATAGTCTGTCTTGTAGCAGACAGTGCCAGACTGTTGTTTTATTCTGCTGTATCAGCCTGCTGTGACTCCTCTACTCCCTCTTTTCCCTCTGGGCAGAGAGAAAGGCATGTTGAATTCCACCTTTTCCCGTTGCCCAAGATGAAGGTACTCTGCCCAGTCTGTTGCCACACAGTCAAGGGGTCAGTTAACTGTCTCTCTCCCTTTCCCAGACTGAATGGCTTGCGCACCCATACATTATCCCCCAACTGCAGCTTTGAAAGATTTTGCACCTCTCTTTGTGTCTGTGTAGCATTTACTCTTCTTCTGCTGCCAGGAAACTCTAGCCCTAAGTTGACTATACCTCTCTCCATCCTTGGGAGGTGGTAGAACATTAAATTTTGTTTGCATTAGTCTGCCCTTCAGAAGTTGAAAAGGGGAAACGCCAGTAGTTGCATGGGCTGTGGCACGGTAGCTCTGAAGCATCTCATTAACTGCCGAATTCCATGGCAGGTGAGCTACTGTGCTGCTTGAATACAGTCTTTTATTACTCGGTTAAACCGTTCAATGCATCCATTCGACTGAGGCTGGTAGACACTTGTTCTGATGTGCTTTGTGCCCCTTCCTCTCAGAAATTAAGCGACAGCATAAGAAGTGAACTGTGGGCCATTATCTGTTGAAATGGCTCAAAGGCTCCCTTCACGCAAAAAAATGGAAGCTAAGAAGGTGATGACAGTGGCTGTAGTTGCAGCTGCAGCAAATGCTACTTCAGGCCATTTACTGAAATAGTCAATGAGAGTGATCGCAAATCTGCAGTCATGGGCCTCCAGTTCAAAAAGACCTATAATGTTAAAGTCGCATGCTGAAATGGGCCCCCCGGAAACTCAACAGGCTGCAATGGAGCAGGAAAAGTTTTAGTAGTTTTGTCACATGATTGATAGATCGTGCATGATGACAGAACTGTGTGGACTAAATCGTCCATGCACGGCCAACAGTACAGCTCTCTGAGGCGTTGTTTTGTGCAAACTATGCCCTGGTGACCTTCATGAGCCAGATTCTCATATGTAGGGACTTGGGGACCACCAGGCGTATTCCTCTGAAGACCAGTGCCGACTCAACTGCAAGTTCATATCTAACTAAAAAATATGGCTGAACATCACTTGGGAGAGACTTTTTCACCTTAGGTCACCCTGAACTAATGACCTGTTGCAATTGTACCAGTGCAGGACAATGTTCACATTCAGCTTTAAAATCCACAAGTGGCAGTGCAGCAAGGAGGGGAGAAATCTCAGCAATTTCTGTGAATAGATCTTGCTCAAGATCTGCGGCAGAGCTGGAGGTGAGAAGGGGAACATGTGAAAGGTAGTCTACCATAACTGGCGGTTCTGCGCATCATATTGAAAACACATCAGCCGAGATGACCATCATGCAATCCTCATGCCAGCTCTGTTCTTGTATTTGGTATTGAGGAAGGTGGTGAGATCTTGGTGGTCAGTTTGGAGTGTGAATCTGTGTCCCCACATGCATGTTTACCATCTTTCCACCAGCCATACACAGGCTAAAGCCTTTTTTTCTATAGTAGAGTACTTCCTCTCTGCAGCTGACAGTGTACAGGATGTGTTCAATATGGCCTGTGTGTAGTTGGGTCAGGACAGTTCCCAACCCATAGTGAGAGGCATCTGTTGTTATGAAAGTAGGTCATTTAGGGTCATAGATAGCAAGTGCGGGGCTTTCCAGGAGCAGTGTTTTAAGTTTAATGAAGCTTTTATCTGCGGAATCATTCCATCATAATTCAGCCTGTGTGCCTGCTCTAATCAACGTAGGAGCTCCACGAGTGTAGCATAGTTTGGTAGAAACTAGCTGAACCAGGAAGTTAAACCCAGTAAGGAGTGTAATGCTGGCATGTCTTTTTGCACAGGAGCTTCAACTATAGGACACACACACTCACACAACTACAGGGCCAATTTAGACTCAAGAATCAACCTACCCTGCATGCTTTTGGACCATGGGAGGAAACTGGAGCCCCTGGCGAAGAAGGGGAGAGCATGCAAATTCCACACAGAAAGGACCCAGGACCGAAACCAGGACCTTCTTATTCTGAGGCAGCAGCGCTAACCACTGCGTCACCATGCCGCCTGGTGGTGCGTCCTCAATTTTAAATTCGCTCACCATCTCGTGTTCGGTCAAAACCAAAAACTGACTGTTACAATCCCAGGTTTAGGTCTAGGATTAACATTGTCATTATTTTGGGTTAGGACCGAAAACGCCACAGACACCAAAACGTAAGATAAAAATAGAAAGATATGCTTTTATTAACGCGTGTGGCAAGTAAAGTGACAAATGACAAGGGCAAAAACAATACCTAAACGGCAGGATGCTATTGGCGGCATCAAAGAAAAGAAATAAGCAAAAGGGTCTACATAACCTACCTATCCATTTAATCCCCAAAGGAGAACTACTCTCTCCTAATCAAAAATATATAGGTTGCGCCTGCCCCTGAACTGGTGTGACTAGACATTCAGTATTTCTGTGTGTGGTAAATATATATGTGTGCACATTATAAACTGAGCCCCACCACCTTAGTCAGGTACCCGGTTAGTCAGCATTTTTTTATGTTTCTACAGCGAGTTATGAACTGAAATACATGAGAAAGATACGTGGCATTTCTGACGATGCCATTGGGTTAAGCCATCACGGTGCAAACATGCACCAACGTCAAATACAAAACCACACACACAGACCAGATAAACTACAGCACGTAGCACTGATGTATGTCGTCGACGTGAATGTAACGATGAATTACGAATCGGTTAAAAATCGATGTAAATCTATGCCGATTTAAACCAGCTGATGTGGAAAATGAATCACTACTTTAGGAGTACTTCACAATACTTTACTTAACAGAAAAAACTGGTGTAATATTACATTTGATTTCACGATGTCCCTGCCTCGTGCCTATTGCTTCCGGGATAGGCTCCGGACCCACCGCGACCCAGTAAGGATAAGCAGTTTGGAAAATGGATGGATTTCACGATGTCAGTTCGACGTCAGATGTCACTGCGTTTTCACATTGATGTCGTACGTTAGTTTTTGGTTTTGACCGAATGCGAGATGGCCAGCGAATCTGAAATTGAGGATGCACCGCCTGATCTCAAATTGGCAGTGTGGCAGCATTTTAGCTTTCCGGTAATCACAAATGAAAATGGCGAGAAAAGCACAGACAAGACAAAAACTGCATGCAAACATTGTAAAAGACACTGGCACCACAGTGAGCTCAATTCACCACCACCAGAGCGAAGATTATTAAAATGGCAAACCACGCTAAAAAGCTGCACAAGTTGCAAGCCTTAGTTTATTTGGTAATTCACCTTCATAATGCATTCATAATGCATTTATAGAACATTCAGTGGACCTTCATAATGCATTCATAAACATTCATAAGCAGCATGCAAGTACACTTTAACATCCTAACATCCCTTAACATCTTTAATATACATTAATAACAAACGTTACATGATTATAAAATTATAATGTTTGTTATTAATATATAATGTTTGTTATTAATGTATATTACAGCTGTTAAGGGATGTCACGATGTAAAGGTATACATGCATGATGTTTATGAATGATTTCTAAATACTTAATGAATACATTATGAAGGTGTACTGAACGTTTTATGAATGCAATATAAAAACATTATGAAGGTGCAGTTAATGTACTGTAAAAAGTTACCGTTTATTTGAAGATTTTTTTATTTACTTATTTTGGTTTGTGATTTTTTTTCAACAGTATTTTATTCAATTTGAGTTGCACTGATAAGAAGAGGACGTTTTGCAAAGTTTAGAAAGCTAAAGGAATATTTTTGAATAAATTTGTCTGCAGCTCATTCTGTTACAAAATTGTGAGAAAATTGTATCATGAACTCGTGAATCGTATCGAATCGTGAGTTGAGTGTATTGTTACAGATATATATATATATATATATATATATATATATTGGGTAATACCACTCGTTTTCTTTTTGATCTGAATTTGATTCAAGGTTGGTACCAATAGTAATTCCCAGCCCAACCATAAGAATTACATAATAATTCCATTTTCCAAGTGTGGGCACCGCATCCCCTAATGGACAACTCCTGGGGTGCATGGGTGATACGATTGGATTTGTCTAGGTTGGGGGCCCAATGTGATATGCTTTCATGAGGCTCACAATCTCTAGCAGCTCCCCTGCACAGTCTGGCCTGTTAGTAGCTAGACAGTAAGATAATGTATATTCTTTCAAAAAGATTTATGAACTATAGGTCACAGAGGGCCTCCTTATAAGGGCTGTTTGATCCCTATACAACCGGTGTCAGAGCTTGGTCCGCATTGTCGGCAGTAAGTCGGACTCGTTTCCGGTGAGGGTTGGACTCTGCCAGGGCTGTCCTTTGTCACCGATTCTGTAGAGTAGGTCGCAGCCGAGTGTGAAGCGGCTAGGATAAAAATCAGCACCTCCAAATCTGACAAAGTGTGGATTGTGAGTGTGATTAGTGACCGAAAGAACGAGGTCGTGAATACAAGCGGCCGAAATAGGTTTCCTCTGCAGGGTGGCTGGGTTCACCCTTAGAGATAGGGTGAGAAGCTCGGTTATTTGGGAGGGACTCAGAGTAGAGCCGCTGCTCCTCCGCATCGAGAGGAGCCAGATGAGGTGGCTCGGGCATCTGGTCAGGATGCCTCCTGGACGCCTTCATGGTTAGGTGTTCCGGGCATGTCCCACTGGGAGGAGGCCCCAGGGAAGACCCAGGACACGCTGGAGAGACTATGTCTTCCGTCTGGCCTGGGAACGTCTCAGAATTCCCCCAAAGAAGCTGGATGAAGTGGCCGGAGAGAGGGAAGTCTGGGTTTCCCTGCTTAGACTGCTGCCCCTGCGACCTGACCGGGAAAAGTAGTAGATAATGGATGAATGGATGGAGGTCACAGAGGTCATTGGGACACAGGGTCATGTGATGTCACGATAAGTGACGCAATTCTTCCCCCTGTTGCTAAGTGTATTATTGATATGATCCATGACCAGCCTCTGACCATGGAGTATGTGATGGGGAGGTATCCGTCTACGTCCGTGTGGTTGCCAGAGAATGTATTTTATGCTTTCCAGGCCGCATGCGTGAGCAGCGCGGCCCATCTGAAGCAGCAGCAGCAGTGGCAGGAAGATGCCCCATCGTGCAGTACAAAGAGAGTGAGGGGGCTGTACATGGGTGATTGGACTGAGTGGGCAGGTTCGAGTGTGATCGTATGCTGGGGTTGCTGCTGGACCGGTATTATTGCAAGGTTAGCGAAGTCCCTGGTGGTCCAGAGCCTCAAAACATTGTCGATAAGGAATTCTGTTAAGGCCTCAGATTGGCTTTGTCAGTGAGGATTCTCAGAGCACTGTTGGGCATTATCCCGAAGTTGTATAGCTCTGAAAGAGACTGTCAGAATATAAAGAACTTGAAACTTAGAATGAGCCGGGGTGTGTCTTGAAGATACTGTTCCTTCAATAAAAAATGTTCAGCCTGTGTCTCTGAAAATTTTGTGACAGGTATATCCCCTCCTATAGGGAGGGATAGTGGAGAGGGGAAGTCGGTAAGCTACAGTAGCCCCTTTCTCTAACCAGCATGTCTCTGAAAAGCTGCCCATTTCACAATAATTAAAAGCCATCCGTGACAACCAAACTGAAATTAAAATAAAGTTTACAAGTGGTATTATCCATATATTTGGGGTAATCTGGGCTAACTTTGAAGTAGTTGATAGCACCATATATTAAAAATTGGCGTTTTGTCTTTGCATAAAACTTCCAGAAGATAAAAGAAAACACCCTGCTTTTACATCAAATTGAAGAGGGGCAGCTGGTCTCCCACATATTATGAATGAGTTGAGATCTTGTCAGATGTAGAATTTACTCTCAGTGTTGACGATAGTGAAAATGAGTTGTACAGTAGCAAGGATGGGAGGATCATGTACAGGATTTGGATGAATATGTCAACATTGAGCATGAAGGCGGCAATGACGTAGAAAAGATGGATACTCTGCCTGATGGGCTCATACAATGCTATAGATTCAATAATGTACAGATTGTACACATTATAAATATCCCACCGCCTACAAATGCTGTGAATCTCCGACAGTACTATGAAACTGTAATTGGGGGGGTTTCAAAATATTGTCAAGAAAGCGATTCCTTACGGCACACAGTGAGATTATATACAGGTCACCCCGCCTGCTCACTTTTTAAACAACAACCTTTCACAGATTTTACGGCAAGGGCGAGCTGATAGACTTCCAGCAATTGCTCGATTGCTTGATTCAGTCTAATCAGGAAAGAAGCTAGAAATAATTGTCGATGTACTCAATATCCCGCACGGTGGAGGGAAGCGAAAACTGTAATTGATGCTAGTTACAGAAATAATTTCTAAAAAATCTAGACGTGTTTAAAAATCACAACAAAGCGTGTTTCGTTATAAATTTGGCACATATGCTTGGAAGAATCCTCTCAGAAGCAGAAGCCAAAGAGTGAGGTTTGGAAATACAAGAGAAAGCCAGGTTCCCTCCCAAATGTCACGCCTTCAGGGGCGAGGCTGCACAGCAGCCAGCGATTACCTCATTCATGACGAGCTACTTAACCCCAACGCAAGCACTCAGACGTTGTGAAGTATTGTTGGCATGCTTGTTCTGGTTACTGAGCGTTTCTCTGTCTTGTCTCTTGCCCTCTTGCCTTCTCGTATCCTGTACTCCTGCCTGCCCTGCTTCCCTGGTCGTCTCTGCCTGCCTGCCCGATCCTGCCTGTCCCGCTTGCCTGCCCTGCTCCATCGCCCTTTTCTGCCTTCGTCCTCCTACCCATCCCCTTGTCTCTTCATCTTGTCCGTTTTTGTGGGATTGACCAGTCCGACTTCCAACCTCCCGCGATTGCCCCGACTGTCCACCTGTCTCACACCTTTGGCTTTGGACGCACCCGGCTTTTTATTAAAAGATCGATTCCCCCGCATTCCGGGGTCTGCCTCTTCTCTGATTACCTTTTGTTACACCAACCACTTTGTCGCTCTGAACGACATTGTCAGATTCCATCCATCCATCCATTTTCCAAACCGCTTATCCTTCTGGGTCGCGGGGGGTCCGGACATTGTCAGATTCAAAAAAGTAATTCATTGCAAAGACGTGGTGTATAACAGCAGCAGTATTCAAATAATCTCCACATTTACCAGACAAACACGCCCAATAATAATAATAGGTAAGGGGTATATTTCTTCTTGCAACATCTTTCCCCATTTTTATAGTATTAAAAACATTGCTACGTTTCCTAGGTGTTGCGAATGTATGAGATCCCTTCTCCAGACCACCATCACTTCAGCAGCATTGCTGGTTTACAGGACACATTTCCTACAAAGAAATACAATAGTGATCCCAGATGTATTGGATTATAAATGCCAATACAAAAGTTATTCCAACATATCTATCCATTGGTTAAAATTCCTGACACAGCTGGGTACGATCAGGGAAGCACACATGGATAATCAGGGGGGTGTGGCACACACGAGGATCGTACGAGCCGGGCATGACAGCTCATGAGACAAAACTCATTTTTGTTTCAAACCATTTTAATTTTGATATTAACCCTTGATATAACCTTTGATATAACCTCTCCTGAAAAAATATTTCAGAGTGTATTGGTCCCATCAAATCAATAATGCCACTTCTTGCTGAAAATTCGGCTCTTTTCTCTAATCCGCTGTTATCGCTGTTAGGATTCGTCTTATCCATAGCGCCAGAGGTGTCCTTGTAAAACAACCCGCAGGTAAACTGTCTGGAGAGCGTGCCAATGCTATAATTAAGCAGACACTCTAGCACCGCTCTGTAGGGGTGGGTGCTGCTAGATTGACTCATGAGACAGTTGCCCAGCGACATGTCCACATATGAGAAAATTGGCACAATCAGGTAATTTATGACACCCACTTTTGCACCTGCGTCAATGTTTGCCCTGTTAGCTCTTGTGATTCGGCACCAAAGATGCAGTAGAGTGTTCTTGACACCTAGATAATCTTCCCCATTACCAGTGATGAAAAACTCCAGGAGTCCATTATCTGTTAAGTCCAAGATGGTGGCATTTCCATGTATATATTTTTATCAATGCTTGCTTGTGTGTATGATAATGCAAAAATATCCAATTCTGATTCCATACACTCCTCTGACATGTTGTGTATGAGGCCCAAATGTATCTTCTTCTCTGTACTTTTTTGGCCGCGACCTTCTCTCACTTCTTTTTGGCTACTGTGCCTCTTTTGGTCGATACCCTGCGTTTTTTAGTGATGGTAATTTGATCCCCAGGGAGCCTTTGATGCTTGCCACATGCTAACACCATGAGCTCCGAGCCCTCCTGCGGTTGTGCTGTTAGTTGCCCCGTTTATGGCTCCAGTCACAACATAGTTAGCAATATGTTGCACAGCTGATTTTAAATGTAGTTTCGCCACATTGAAAGTCCTTTTCAGAAATGGCACAGCCATTCTGAGGAATCCTCAAAAAAGACCTCCCAGGCAGGCTGTTACCTACTTGGTTTTTGTAGTATTCCACATATCTATGTGGATCTGAAAAGCCGTCGGCACTGTACATTATTCGGGGTAGTACTGCTTTGTGTCACGATCACGGGTAGAGCGAGCGGCGATCGTGCGGGTTGGAGGGTAAGGAACAGGCAGCAGGCAGAAATACGGG
>JAODJX010000182.1:0-14978 GCA_026776945.1 Isichthys henryi
TAACAACTCTGAGCTATTAGTTTAGTTCTCCCCAAGCGAGCTTGATGGGCTGAATGGCCTCCTCTCGTTTGTATAGTTCTTATGTTCTTATCAAAAATGATTCCTGGTCTTAGAGGAATGTCATACGAGGAAAGGTTACTTGAGCTAAATCTGTTCAGTCTCGAGCAAAGGAGACTGAGGGGGGACATGATCCAGGTATATAAGATTCTAACAGGTCTGGATGCTGTTCAACCTGCTATTACACATTTTGCTTGGTGACCATGGTATAAGCAAGATAATGCGCTCCAAGAAGTGTGTTATACGTTTATAAAGACATGCTTGTAGGGGCAGATAAAATCAACCTTTGTGTTAATTTTGATTTAAGTGCCTCCTTGTATTTAGCGGGTTAAAACCTGACTTTATCAGTTAAGAGACTTGCATGTCATCTGAGGCAAGTTACACAGGACTGTAAAATATGACTGGACTACAGGTGCATTACTTCACCAGATCATTTTGGTATTTAATCATAAACCAAAGGTCACATTCTTCCGTCTGTAGCAATTTCTTTGCTGTTATAGTTTCCGTTAAGTAACATTAGTTAGAAGTAACATATTGGAGAATTCCACAGTGATGTGGTATGATTTAAGTCCATGGATGTGAGCTTGAACTTAAGTCCATTTCTCTTGCTGCATCTCCTGTTTAGTTCAGCATTTCACTGGTGGCCATGCACCAGCCACTTTAACTGCCTTTTGTTATGCACTTTGAATGACTTTCTGGTAGTTATGCAGTGAGTTATGTCTCGTTTCATAGGCTGTGAGAACAGCTGCAATTGCCCTGCTTGGAGTCATGTACTTGTACATGGGCGCCCCTCTGCGTATGTTCTTTGAGGATGAAAAGCCAGCTTTATTAACCCAAATTGATGCCGAATTTGAGAAGGTATGTACTAGTGTTTCTATCCTTGCTCTGGGGACAGGCTGTCAGTCAATCTCTCTGACTGTTATGAGTGTTAATGGAGGGTTACAATTTCCTTATTCAATATAATGTGATGGGCTAATTTTCTCTCAGTTCAGAAGCAGGCTGTCGGCATGGTTTATCAGTGTATGTGGGGTTGTGATGTAACAGATGCAGGGACAGTCACCGCCAGCCCCCTTCAGGGGCTACTCAAAGAAGGGAATCGAGGATGACAGGGAGGAGGCTGAGGAGCAGGATGACGAAGGAGGCCAGGATGTCATGGACCTCCTTCCCCGGACTGATATCAGGTTTCTGTGGATCCCAAATTCTCATATATCTGATATAATAACTAGTTGGTGCAGACGACGTGGTTAAAATGTTAAATGCCTTTTGCACAACATGCTACCTAATTTTCATGTGCTTCTCAAATTTTTTTAGTAGAGATTTTATGTGGTTAAGTGGAATTTTATGATTCTGTTTTTCAGTGACAAGATAACATCTGAAATGGTTTCAAAGATTGGAGACAAAAACTGGAAAACCCGAAAGGAAGGGCTGGAGGAACTGGCTGCAGTCATTTCTGAGGCCAAATTCATTCAACCAAATGTGGGCGAACTTCCTATGGCGCTGAAGGGCCGTCTGAATGACTCCAATAAGATTTTGGTGTGTATGCGAAAGAGCATTGAATGCTAAATATCAGTTAGGAACTTACTAATACCTTTTAATTAGCTAATATTTAATGATTTATATTGAATTCAGTGTTTTTTTTTTTTTTTTTTTTTTTTTTATTACAGGCATTATAATTCTTATGTGGGATGCCTTGAACCCTTTTCCTTTCTACTTGCATATTTTACACAGTTTAATGTTTAAATGGTATGTGTTTGTATTCAGGTCCTGCAGACACTAACCATTCTACAGCAGACTGCTACAGCGATGGGCCCGGCCATAAAGCAGCACGTGAAGAACCTGGGGATTCCTGTCATCACAGTACTGGGGGATAGCAAGGTGACTCATTTGGTAGTTGAATCTTTGTGTTTCTTTCATAGTTTGCCTGGGGTCTCATCACTGGATTTCCTTCCACTGCTTTGCAGAGCAATGTGCGTGCTGCTGCCTTGACCACACTGAATGCTTGGGTGGAGCAGACTGGCATGAAGGAGTGGATGGAAGGGGAAGACCTCTCTGAGGAACTCAAGAAAGAGAACCCCTTCCTCCGACAAGAGGTGAGTGAAGCTGTGCTCAGTGTATCGAGTCATTTTCTTTGAGGGTGCGAATTGCATCAAGTTATTTGACTCAAAGCAAAATGATTGGATGATATTTCTAAACATGCTTCATTGTTTCTGAGTAAAACTGAAATCTGTTTGTACTGGCTTTTCATTTTCTCAACTGTTTTTGAGAGACTGGAACTATGCATGACTACCGAAATACTTTCCAGGTCCTGGCTTGGCTGGCTGAGAAGCTTCCAACCCTGCGCTCTGTGTCTCCAGACCTGATGTTCTGTGTGCCCTACTTATATGCATGCCTTGAAGATCGCAATGGGGATGTCCGCAAGAAGGCACAGGACGCCCTGCCCACCTTCATGATGCACTTGGGCTATGAGAAGATGCTCAAAGCAACTGGGAAACTCAAGGTGTGCTTCTCATCCCTGAAACAGGGGGTGTCTGGCAGAATTTAGTCCTAATACAAGGAGTATGGGTGTGTCTGAGAGGTGTGCACTCAAGCAAGAAATGTATTTAGGCTACCTTGTAATTTCCAATGCTCACATTGGGGAAATGCTTTACACCTCCTGGGCTTATCAATCCTAAATATTGTAGCTGTTTGGTTAAGAATGTCAAATGTGAAATCAAACCAAAATGTAAACTTGGGTGAATTATTAGCCACATGGCATACAGAAGTATTGCGCCCTTCCCCCCACCCAACCACTCCTGACAGGCCTCTTGTTTTTGCCCTGTTCTTCAGCCAGCCTCCAAGGATCAGGTAGTAGGCATGCTGGAAAAGGCCCGCGCTGTCATGCCGGCCAAACCAGCTGCCCCTGCCAAAGCTGCATCTTCGAAGACTCCTGCCTGCCCTCCTGCTGCAAAGCCACTCTCAGGTTTGTTGACCTGAGTATTGCTGAAGAGAAAAATATAATTAATGCTGAGTCAATCAGAATGTCTTTCACATACATACATAAGGAAAAATCCTTGAATTTATGGAAGCCATGATTTTAGCACTAGATTTCATTGGTACATGGAGTGCTGTGAATCTCAGTCTTCTGTTCTGCTTTCAGCTCCATCTAAGTCTCAATCTGTCAGTGAAGATTCTGGGGTATTTGAACCCAAATCTGACACCAAGAAGACTAAGCCTGGTGGAACTGCTGCTAAGGGAAAGGTTGGATTGCTCTTTCTGCTAAGAGACAGGCGCTGATTGTAGAGAGGAATATTCAGTGGCTGTGATTTGGATGTCACCTTTACAGTTTGACCTTGCATGCACTTTCTTTTGTGCAAGAACGGAAAAAATCGTATTTCCCCCCCTGCCTGCTTACAAGCTGATATGTTTATGTTGTTAGAACACTTCCCAGGAGTTGAATGGGAGCGTGGATAAAGACGATAGTTTCAGTAAACCAAACAGACTTTCAAAGGGGAAATCAAGCAAACAGGTACTTTTGTTGTAGATTTAAAAGCCCACTGAGAGACTTCCTGGGTGGTGAAGGTTGGTAAATGGGTTTTAAAAGGTGGATAGTGCACATTAAATTCTGAAATTGCATTTCACACCTGGTCACCCTCTTCCGCATATTCTTGCCTTTACTGCCACTTTTCTGAAGATGTAATCACATTTGATAATTTGCAGGTTCTGGGTGGGAAAAAAGCCCCAACCAAGACCAGTGCTAAAGATGAAGATGACAGATCTGGTCCTATCTTCAGCATCATACCTAATGGAAAGGAGCAGAGGATAAAGGAGGAAAAGGGGCTGAAGGTTAGCCTCGTGTTCTATTGGTGCTCGGCGGTATGTTTGCTGCTCTTTTGCTGATTTTCATCAGTGTTTCACCCCACTCTTGCACCCCACAGGTCCTGAAATGGAACTTTATGACACCCCGGGATGAATATGTGGAGCAGCTAAAGAATCAGATGTCTACTTGTGTAGCAAAGTGGCTACAGGACGAACTCTTCCACTTTGACTTCCAGCGCCATGTCAAAGCCATTGGTGCCATGATCGAGGTTTGTTGCAGTTTATTGCAGGTTTCGGTTTTAATGTGCTTGTTTTGTAGCTACCATTGAAACACTGTCCCCAAAAAGCACAGTCGGGAATATTATAGTTGTATCAGTGTTACACAAATCTGTTTTTCCTGAGTAGTTCGGAATTGTGCTGGAAATAAACCTGCCACTTTTTCCATTCATAGCATAGCAATTAGTAAAATGGTGCAAAAAATGCCGAATTTATCTGTTTTTTTTTAAGCACTTGGAGGAAGAGAGGGATGCTACCATCAGCTGCCTGGACCTCATCCTGAAGTGGTTCACTCTGCGTTTCTTTGACACCAACACCAGTGTGCTGATGAAGGCCTTGGAGTACCTGAAACTGCTGTTTTCTATGCTTAGCCGGGAGAATTACCATCTCAATGAGTTTGAGGCTTCCTCTTTTATCCCCTACCTTATCGTTAAAGTGAGTCTTCCCTAATACCACTCTCCATAATTAGCCTTAAAATACATCGATGAGTTAAATTGCCTCTAGCAAAAGTGGTACTGTCCATCTCTGTCTGTCCAATCTTGCTATTCATTTGACCAGTGAGTGATTTATATGTAAGATTTTCTGTGTATTCCAAAAAAACGATCTAGCCTCCAAGGTAAAAATCTACTGTAAACAACATTATGAAAGCGCTTTCACCCTAAAATCTGAGGGGGCTTTTCCAGTCAAATACCATTAACAAAAGTGAGCCTAATTTAAAAACGGTGTGCACATGACAAAATGCACATTGCTTGAATGAAATATTTCTGAATGTCTAAAATACCTTTTGCTGAGCATGTCGATCCCTGTAGGTCGGCGAATCAAAAGACGTTGTCCGCAAAGACGTACGTGCCATTCTGACGATGTTGTGCAAGGTTTACCCTGCCAGTAAAGTCTTTACATTCCTCATGGAGGGGACTAAGTCGAAGAACTCAAAACAGCGAGCAGGTAAGGGCCAAATAGTGACATGCTGTACCGTCGCGCTTTTTCTGAATTTTTTTTTTGTGGGTGTCACTTCCCTCTTTAGCTTGGTTTTTTGCTTGATTTATGTTGCTTTTGTATATATCCCCCCCCCCCAGAATGTTTAGAAGAACTCGGCTGCCTGATCGAATCTTACGGAATGAATGTTTGCCAGCCTACGCCTGCAAAATCCCTCAAAGAAATAGCAGTTCATATTGGGGACAGGGACACGTCAGTGCGCAATGCAGCTCTCAACACCGTTGTAACGGTATACAATGTCTGTGGGGACCAGGTCTTCAAACTAATTGGCAATGTAAGTGCTTCTGAATGTACATCCTTGACAGCATGGTGTTTTCTTGTGGTTTGCAAATATTCCCGTGTAAGTAACTGCTGTTTTCCACAAAAGGAACATTCCAGTGTGAGATGATTGTACCAGTGTATGTATTTATGATCTTCCTTCTCTGAGTAAAAGGTCAGCAATTTTTGAAATGAAGTTCTGTTAACAGCTTTCAGAGAAGGACATGAGCATGTTGGAGGAGAGGATCAAGCGCTCTGCCAAGAAGACTCCAGCTGCTCCTGCTCGCCAACCGGAAGAGAGGGTCCAGAGGGCGCAGCCAGGGAATCCTAATGCCAGCATGACGCGAAAGCCGACCCCAGATGAAGCACCCAACAAGCTGAAGTATGTAATGCCGTGCTCCCCTGAACAGAAGCCAAGGGGCTCAGCTAGAGTCGTACGGCTCCTTTTCTAGCTTTTCATCTGCTCTCTATTCTGATGTGTGAAATCTCTCTTCTGGCCCTTTCTCTGCTTTCCGTGGACAGAATTATGTATCGCACTTACAGGATGTAAGTATTTAATGTAGCACCCCCTTCCCATGGGAAGCCTTAAGCAATTTATTTAATGATTAAATTCGGATTTTGGCAGAAAAGTGCTGTGAGATTCCATAACCGTGCACTGACATGTAACAGGCTCACGCTTTCCTCAGTCAGGCACGTGCCCAGAACGCTCTCGCTGAACAGTCCTCCCCTGCCATCACAAAAGAGTTCCAGCTGGACCTGGACATGATTGAGAATGACCACACCAGAGTGAGCGAGCTGCCTGACCTAGTGCAGCATAAGTTGGATGAGCTGCTTGAGCCTGTCATGATCCCAGAGCCCAAGTGAGTACTTCCAGTCTCTCCTTTGGGCGCTCAGTGTCTCTGCTTCTGAGGTTGCTCTGCCTTTTCATATTACTTCTTGTGGTGTTAAGTGACAGGAAATAGTTTATGGAAGCCACTGCTGTGAAGAATAAGCAAGCTGATTTTATTTATATATATTTTTTTAACCTCTTAACTGAATAAATTAAGACTTGGTAGGCAATATAAGGGTACATACATGACTCACTGAGTTCTGCATTTTTATGCAGTTGCATGGGCAATGAACTGCCCAATGTGAAGCAGACTGCATATAAATATGGCATGGCTTGCAGTGCATTAACCTACTTGTACCACGGTTACTACATATTTGTCTTACACGCATGAAAGTTTGTAAATGTATTAGTAGAGCTTTCTTCTGCCAGCAATTAAACATTTTACTTACATACAACCCACACCCATTAACTGGGAAATTGTCTAAGCCCTTAAGTAGTCATTAGCTCAGTCGCCTGTTCCTTAACCCATAGGCCGGTTTTGAGGTACAAATGTGCGAGTCAAATGTGTAGCTAATGCCCTCCAAGCTGTGCTTTGTAAGTTTTTAAAAGAATGGCTACGGAGGCAAAAAGTGTGAAATATATGTATGAACACCGATGAGCTAAAACATGACCACCCACAGATGATGTAATGAACAGTGATTATCAGAACAATTGCACACTAATCAAGATCTGGGAGATGATATATGGCAAAAAGCAGTGGAAGGTGTTCGCCTGGGTGAAATGAGTCCCATTTGTTTTTACTTCATGTGGACTGCCGGGTACATGTGCACTGTTTCCCTGGGTAACGGATGGCACCAGGATACACTGTAGGAAGAAGATAAGCTGGTGGATTGAGTGTGGTGATCTGAGCAGTGTTCTGCTGGGAAACCCTGGGTCTGGGCATTCCTCTGGAGGGTATTTTGACTTATGACTCTGGGCGCGTCATCATCGCAGACCGTTTATATTCATGATGACATATATTCCCGATAGCTGGTGGCATCTGTCAACAGGATAATGCACCCTGCCACGCGGCACAAACTGTTCAGAAATGGTTTGTGAACATGATGCAGAGTTCAGGGTGCCCTGACCACCAAATTCCCCAGGTCTGAATCCTATTGAGCATATTTGAGATGTACTGGAACAGCAAATCTCAACCTTGCAATTTCAGGGATTTAAAGGATCTGCTGCTGACTTCTTGATATCAAGCAACTTTAGAGGTCTTTTTGAATTGATGTCTCAGCCGTTCAGAGCAATTTAGGTCATAAGTGGTCATGATGTTTTTGGGTCACGTGCATGCAGATGCGTACATACATATCCATTATATTAACTTTTATTCAGTATATATATTTCTTAGTATTCAGCCGTGTTTTGGGTAAAACCAGAGTTTGTTTACCAATTTTTATTGAAACTGGACTTGTGTACAGTCCCATTTAGGCAGGTTACACAGGATTGTTAATGCGTTTCCGATTGGAACCGTTCATTCTTCTGTGGTCAAGCCTGCATAATGTGCATATGTTCTAGACTGCTGGGTGAAGTACTCAGTTTGCAAACTCAAGTAAAAGTACAGATACCACACCAGATTTAGAAAAGTAATCCAGTAAAATACTCAAGTTGGGGGAGGAATTCACTTTTCTAAGGTACTATACATTGAAATCCTGTTGTTCTTAAGTGAATTTAAAAGGACAGGGTTAAGACATGTTTGAATATAGCATTGTTGCAGTGCAGCACAAGGAGGAAAACTCAGTCATTTTCCTTTTATTTAGAATGCTGTGAAACTTGCCGAGCTGGCTGGCTTGCTTAGCTCAATGGCTTTTGTGTGATGCGAAAGACATAAGATCTACCTACAGGCTAAATTTAATACTGAAATGTAAACATTTCGTCGGCTGGTACTTTTAGGCCTCAAGTGGTGAATGACCAGATTAAAACCCTTGTTCTCCACTTCAGAAAATGGCTTGTTGCCCAGTGCAGTCATCTCGATTTTATTTCAGTAATAGCACTGGTGCTGCTAATTTTCAATATTGATAACATACCAAAATTGCTATCTATTAACTTTTAACCGATGCGCCATGAATTTTCACATATTGTTTCTTCATAAAGAGAATGCCTAATATTAAATGTGTTGCTCAAGATTCATGACCAGCATGGTTGGTGGCTAAAGAGCCATAAAGTCTTGGTGCTGCAATCGTTTGACTGCAGATGAACCACATTCTTGTGAGTCGCATCATATGCATGCATGCATGCATGTGGAGAAGTAAGAACTGGCCTTAAAGGACTGTACTGCAAGTCCATTACATCATGAATTTTGTTAAATCACTGACTGCAAGTCTTTTGTAGTTTTCTATTTTAAATTGTTATGCATTATTTTTATTTTTTTTTGTTGCTGGTTTACATCTGTGATTTATTTATTTTTTTCCCTGGTTGGTGCTATGTGTGGTTATAGAAAATCAACACCCTTCTAACCAATCAGATTTGAGAATTCAACAGCACCATGGTATAACATGCCAGGTTTGAGTAAATAATCAGTCTGTCTAAATGCTGTGTGTTTGTCTGTCCACAGGATTCGTGCGGTGTCTCCCCACTTTGATGACCTGCGTAATAGCACTGCTTCTACCATCAACTTTGTCATCTCACAAGTGGCTAGTGGGGACATAAATACTAGCATCCAGGCTCTTGCACAGGTATGCCTTTGTCTGGTTTTGAGCTTCTATTCTGGTTTTTTTTTTTTTACCCTTCGGTTTTGTTTGAATTTTGTGTCTCTACTCAAAATCCAGATTGATGAAGTGCTGCGGCAAAAAGACAAAGCAGAGGCCATGTCAGGCCACATTGACCAGTTCCTGATTGCAACCTTTATGCAGCTGCGACTCATCTACAACACACACATGGCTGATGACCGGCTAGACAAGAAGGAAATCTTCAAGCTGTACAGCTGCATAATAGGCAACATGCTCTCAGTTAGTCCAGTCTTCTTGCTTCTTAGGAATGACTGTATATTACCTTCACTGCCTGCATGAGTCGGTGTGATCTGAAATCTGCACTCAGTTTTCACGATTTCCTCCCTCGCATCTCATCCAGAATAGCCTATAATATGTAATCCAACTGTGTAATCTGCTCATGTTGAGTAATTGTGCAGCATTGTCACTTAGTCTTGGGGTCAGACCCTTTCGTGCTGTTTTTGGTGAAAAGCATGCATGCATGGCTCCTTCCTGGCTGTCACTGTCTGGAGTGATGAGTTGCACCTACCTGTGGGGCGGTTCTGCAGTGGCAAACCGCTCCACTCGGACTCCTGACGACAAGCTTGAGTGCACAGGGGCCATCTGACCAGTAGTGCTGAGCCAGGCCAGGGCCATTGATGCATTTCTTGCCTTCCCATATGTTGGTCTCGGGTTTGCTGAGTGACAGTTTAAGATTAATATTCAGCAGCAGGGAATATGAAGTATACTCTGTGCACCCTTTCAGCTGTTCTCTATGGAGAGCTTGGCACGAGAGGCCTCTATGGGCGTGCTGAAGGATCTGATGCATGGACTTATCACACTGATGCTGGATGCCCGGGTAGAGGACATTGAGGATGGCCAGCAACTCATCCGCTCTGTGAACCTGCTAGTAGTCCGTGTTCTTGAGAAGTCTGACCAGACTAATATTTTGAGGTTTGTTTTTCTTCCTTCAGACTTATCAAGCTAAGTTCTGGTACTTGCTTGTTTTGTATGTATGTATGTATGTATTTATTTATTAAAGTTGACCTAATTCCTATCAATTTCTAGTGCTCTCCTTGTGCTGTTGCAAGACAGTCTTATTTCTGCAGCCGGCTCTCCAAAGTTCTCTGAACTGGTCATGAAGGTATGCTTCAGCTTTTATGAACTGTTTGTACATCTCAAGAATTTGCTTTGCATTAGAATCTCCTTATCACCATATACATTTTTCCAGTGTTTGTGGAGAATGATACGGTTCCTCCCAGAGACCATTGGCAGCATCAACCTGGATCGGATCCTGCTGGATGTCCATAACTTCATGAAGGTGTTCCCCAAGGAAAAACTTAAGCAGTTGAAGAGCGATGTACCTCACAGGACCCTCAAAACATTGCTGCACACACTTTGTCGGCTCACTGGTGCCAAGGTACTTTCTCTCTTTCTCTCTCTCTCCCTTCTAGCGGGCTGTTGATCATATATTTACATGCGGGTGGGTATTAGGACAGATTTCCTGCATATGACTTATTGCTTTTTTATGGAATAGGGAAGTTGGTTGAATAGTATCTGGAAATAACTTCATAGAATATCTGAAAGAAATTGCCGCCCCTCGTGATTTGAATGTTTGTGATTTGCACAAGATTTGGCGTCTTTGGATATTTATTTATTTGTGCTTAATCAGATCCTGGATCATTTGTCCATGATTGAGAATAAGAATGAGTCTGAGCTGGAGTCACACCTGAGGCGAGTGGTGAAGCACTCAAGCAGCCTCTCTGGCTTCAAGTCCGATAGAGGAACTGAGAAAGGAACCATCCGGGGGGTATGTTCAATGCAGCCTTAAACTCTTATGATATCCAGTTGTCTTCAGGGAGAGTCTAAAATTTCTTTGTTTAGGATGAGAAGATGTCTAAAGCGAAAGTGAGTGATATCCTGTCTGAGATCTTCAAAAAGATTGGGTCCAAGGAAAACACCAAGGAGGTAATGTGTGTGTGTGTGTTCTGTAGCATCTGTGCAGTACGTGCAGGTTTGAGGCAATCAGTGGTAAATGTCCCCTTTAACCTTTCTTTTTTAACAGGGACTCACTGAACTTTATGAGTACAAGCAGAGGTACTCTGATGCAGACCTTGAACCTTTCCTCCGGAACACGTCCCAGTTTTTCCAGAGCTATGTGGAGCGAGGCCTGCGTATAATTGAATCTGAGCGGGAGGGCAAGTCCAGAAGCCAGTCTTCAAACCCTGGTACTGACCTTTGTCCCCAAGCATTGCCACTCTCTAAATATTGTTGTTATAGGAGTTGGTATTTATGTATTGCTTTTACTCTTACTGTATCTTTCTTCAGAAAAGGACTGTAGTAATTTCACTGACTGCTTTCTCTCCTCCTGCAATGCCTAGTTATTCCCCCGCGTGGCACAGATAACGTGTCGGATTCCAGCTCCGTATCCCTCAATAGCAATGGGGAGGAGCTAAAGCCTGCTGTGTACTACGAGAGATTGAAAATATTAAGGCAACGTCATGGACTGGAAAATAACACAAAGGTATTGTGCCATTTACAATGCTTAAATAGGTTCTACTTTTGAGTGTAACTTAATTACTACTGCAGTCATTACTGATATGACTGATATCATGATTTGAAAGGCCCAAAGCAAAATGAATACCATAAAACCTGATTTTTCAGTCCAGCTTTGGTTATGCACATCACACCCCTGTGATGAGGTTAAACCCACCCCTCCCTTGCCCCATCAGCAACAGCAGCAGGAGGAGGACGACAGACCCCCGCTAACATCCTTGCTGTCCAAGCCATCGGTGGCCTCCTCCACAGACATGCTGCACAGCAAGCTTTCCCACCTTAAGGAGTCACGTGAGCAGTACCACCAGGAGCAGTCGCACTCGCACAGCCCCTCACGCTCCTCCACCCCTGCCACCAATCTCGACGACCTCAAGAAGAGGCTGGAGAGAATAAAGAGCAACCGCCAGTAGACCTGCTTAGTCGCTGTTTATCCCATCCCATCCCTTTCACCCATGTATAAAACTTCATTGTATAATATGTGGATGATTTGTTAAGTATCGTGACACAATTATTTGTATATATTCTAGGCCTCTTAACCACTAAAACATTTGTCATTCTAGGATTTTAGTGTACAGTTCTCTGTGCAAAATTCTGTATGTATACTGTAACATGTCCACTTTCGGTTTTAGTACTAGTCATATAATGTCTTTCTTTGATCATTTAGGACTCTTCTGTACTGTTTGTTCACTTTCCTTTTATGACATTATTAACTTGAAAGCAATGATTCTGTTCCAGAATCATCGTGCATGGCATGAAGTAAATGTTTTGTAAATAAAGTTTGCATTACTAAAAGCAACTTATTTAAACATTTGTTTACTTAAGTCCCATTACCTCTTGTGAACTGTAGAATCTTAAGTTTTTATTTATTTTAAATTTGAAGTAGTTTTAAATTGTTCCTTATAGTTGTGTATAATCTTCAGTAAAATGGCAATAAAGGTAAGTCATCTCTTTTTCTTAAACACGGTGTTCTTTGTGTGCTTTGTGGGATGATTGCAGATTGTGGTAATTTTTGATTTGTGCTGCCACTTAATTCTAGTGTAATACTGGCTTTGTCCCACTTAAGGGGAAATGCACTGAAATGCTTCACCAGTGTGTAGTATGTTTTATACAAGATGCAAAGTGCAAAAATGTGTGCGAAGAGCCCAAGTATGCAGGGATTTCTTGAAAACAATGGGATGCCCTTGATATTTGTAGGGGTAAACGAGATACTACAGGACCGATACCTGTGGACTGTTGTCATTTGTTTTGGTTGTGTTTGGGGTTGTCCTTTACCGTAGCCTAGGCTATGTAGACATGATGTAAAACTCTGCACACCTACATTTACTTAAGGATGTTGGACTCTAATTAGCTGCCAGACTTCTGTTTAATGTAAATATTAGTCATCGCTGATGTGGTGCATCGTGGTATATATTCTTAGCCAAAGGCTGTTTCCATGCAGAATTTGTGTGGATAAGTTCACTTCAAACATGCTGCATCTGGTTTATTTGAGGAATGGGACATCTTTGAATATTTGCAACAAGCACATGAATGTGCACGGCAAGTGTGGTAGCGTGTAAGTGTGGAATAAGTGGTGTAAGTGGAACAGTACCACTGATGCACACTGGCTGGCCACTTTATTAGGTATGCCTTGCTTGTAACTTGAGAACTACCTTAATTCTTCACGGCGAAGATTCAATAGGGTGCTTGAAACATTCTTGGTCAACAAGGCTCGGGTAGGCTGTGGAACGTAACGTTGACTTTGCACTAAGGGGCCTGAGGTGTGCCAAGAGAATATGCCCCTTATATGCCCACCATCACCAGCCTGAATTGTTGATAGAAGGCAGGGTCAATTCATGGTTCTTGTTTAAGCCAATTTCTGACCTACCCTCTGTATGTCTCAGCAGAAATCAAGACTCATCTGAACAGGCAGTGCTTTTCCAGTCTTCCTTGGTCTACTTTTGCCTGACACCATGCCCACTGTAACCTCGTTGTCCTGTTCTTAGCTGACAGGAGCGACACTCAAGCTTGAGCAGCAGACGATCACATTATCTGCTTCAAGGTTCAATATGTGCATTGAGAGACGCTCTTCTGCATACCTTTGTAATGTGTTTATGTAAATTACTGTTGCCTGTCAGCTTGAACCGGTCTGGCCATTTGTGCCATCAATAAGGAATTTTTGTCCAGAGAATTGCCATTTGCTGGATTTTTTTCTTTTTGGCCCATTCAATGCAGGAAAGTGATTAGTTGTCATTGCTGCCAACCAAAGCACACAGTGCACAAGGATTTGTGTCCTCTGCCTTCAACCCATATGTCACATTGTGACATAGCAGGGGGCAGCTAATTCAGGTTGTATGTGAAAATCCCAGGAGATCAGTAGTTTTAATACTCGTACTAGCTTGTCTGTCACCAACAACCATGTCGTGTTCAGAGTACCTTAAATTGCCTTTCTTCCCTATTCTGATTTTTGATGTTAACGTTAAACTCCTGTCGTGCATTAGCATGATTTTATGCATTGTGCTGCTAATATGACTGATTAGATATTTAGCTTCAATGAGCAGGTATACCTAATAAAGTGATTGCATGTGCTGCATTGTATAAGCAAGTAATATCTGACTAGTCGATAACATCACAAATCTATCTAATTTAATCTACTAATTGCTGCATTAAGAACAGTAATGATAAAAGTATGTATAACTCTTTTATAAAGGATTCTTGTGGCTAATGCTAATTAGGTTGCACCTCCACTGAATTAATGGTTAAAATAAAGAAGCAAAAACAAACTCATCTTGATGGGTTTTCTTAAGGTTCCCTATTACAGCAAATAAAGTACAAATCGTGAACGAGTATAGTAACTACTTGAGATAAAGGATGTCATGCGTTCCTTTAGCATGCACAAAGATTTGAAGGATTGCCTGGTCCAATGAATCTTGTTTTCTGTTGCATGATGTGAAAGGTTAGATACGTGTCAAGCAACAGTGCAATATGTTTGACAAGTCTGGTCCATGGCTATTTAGCACTATATGCAGCAGGCCTCCGTGCACTTGTCATGCACTATCATGTGTCTTTGATAAACTGAAAATGCATTTATTAGCAGAGTACGGTATACCACGGTATTATCCTGTCATTGAAATTGTGACTTGGGGAACTAACCCCCACTCCCCCTCTGCTCATTTTTTTTTCAGCAAAATTTCAAAATACCAGAACGCATTGCTTTTTTAAATACTACTATAATGTCGTGTGTGTGTGTGTGTGTGTGTGTGTGTGTGTGTGTGTGTGTGTGTGTGTGTACACACATACATGCACACACTATATGGACACAAGTATTGGGACACATCTCTTAATCATTAAATTCACGTGTTTCATTCAGACCCACAAGCAGCATGGTGGTGCAGTGGTTAGCACTGTTGCCTCACATCTCTAGGATCTGGGTTCGAGTCTCCGCCTGGGTCACGTGTGTGGAGTTTGCATGTTCTCCCCATGTTGTCGTGGGGTTTCCTCCGGGT
>JAODJX010000183.1:0-14955 GCA_026776945.1 Isichthys henryi
CACCCCCAGGCCTGGCTCCAGGGGGGGACCCCGGTAACCCGCGTCCGGGCAAGGGAAAACGTGGATCCAATGTGTTCTTCTTCATAAGGGGTCTTGTGAGCCCGTAACTCTCACCAGAGAAACCACTCTTCTCTAATCTGCTTGAAACGTCTCATTGGAATTCCAGCCTTTACTTCTGTGACATGGTGAGGTCACTTCGTAACAGTCTTTGTTGGATGCCTATGTACATGAAGCTGTCTGCAGACTGTAAGACAGAGGCGGAACATCTACCAGCTGACTAGTTGGGCAAGTTGGCCAAGCAGAGCACACTGGGCTCAACAGAGCATTTCAAACAGAAGGTGAATAGAGATGTACAGTATGAGAAAAAGACTTTTTTTAACATTAAGGTAATCTACTGTAGTAGACTCCAAAACTAAAATTGTGACCATTGAAAATGAGCATAATAGGCCTCCTTTAAATTATTTCTTATACAGTCAATGACAAAAAAAATAAAGTACCCCGACCGAGTGGTGAAAATGAAATGAATCGGCATGTGATGAAAGGTCATGTGACTGTTTCGCAATGTTTATATCAGTTCAAACAGACAACAGAGTTGGCAGGATGGGCCGGGCCTGGATACATGTGGCAATACGCTGTGGAAGGGAGTCATGCAGCTGTTGTATCCTCTCCTGTGGCAAGTAGCCTACAGCTGTTGTAACTGGCCCTCGAGATTCTGCACTGACACAGGGTCTGAATTGACATCCAAGCTGATCCCACACATCTTCAATTGGAGAAAGATCAGGGTACCTGGCTGGCCATGGGAGGACCTCAAAAATACACAGGCAGTCCATAGACACACGTGATGTGTATGGACGGGTGTTGTCTTGTTGAAAGACTGTACCAGGGTGCTATCTCAGGGGAGGGGATTACGGCATGTGGACGCAGGATGTCACTCACGTAACACTGGGCCATCAGCGTTCCCCGATTCACTATTAGAGATGACTTGATGTCATGCCCTATGGCTCCCCACACCATGATGATAGAAGTAACACCGGTGTGTCTCTCCACAACATTGGCAGGGTTGGTCCTCTCCCCTTGGCACTGCCATATGCGCACACGACTCATCCGTAGTAATGCAGAACCAAGATTCATCGCTGAACGTGGTACGATGCCACTCATAATCAGTCTATAACTCCTGGTTATGGCACCACTCCAAATGCAGCTGTTTCTACACTGGTGTTAACTGCAGCCTACACATGGGATGGTGAACCTGTAGTCCAGCTGATGCCAGTCGACGAGACAAGGTGCATGATGATGTTGTAGAGAGTAAATACCTGTGTTCGAATGGCAGGCACAGATCTCATGGGGTTCTGTAATACTTGGCGCACAATATGACGATCCTCCCTTGGCGTGGTCTGATTTGGGCGACGGGAACCTTCACGACGTGTGTGGGTGCCCTCGCATGCATATTGGTTCTAACATTGGGCAGCTGTGCCATCTGCATGCCCCACATACCAGGAAATTGCACGATATGAACACCCGATCTCTGGCCAACCCACAATGCGACCCCTATCAAACTTCATCAAGTGCTGATAATGCTGTCTAATGTGTCTACGAGGCACCCTCTCTGTGTGGTGACAAAACATGCCATCTCCTTGCAAACTGCATCATGTACATGCCCATCACTGCTCTGCACGTGTACCAAATTACATCCAACTTGGACTATTTCTTCTGGGTGCTTAACTCTTTTTGTTACTGAGTGTATTTATTTGATTGTTCACCAGTCATTTTTATAACTGACAAAATAATTCAGACAAGACAAAAGATGTATAGAATAATGTAAGATTAGGAAATCCATATTGGCCATGACAAAACAGTTAAAATATCAAACTTTCATTCATATAAATGGAAAAGCTGAACAATGTAGAAATAACAGAAGGAAAATGTCATGACCTTAGACATCCGTAACTTAGCAGGGTTTCTGTTGTTCACTACCCAAGTGAGCACTTCCTGAACTACAAGCCGAGCTTACTTCTGTTACCTGTATGTATAAAAGTTTTTATAGAAATTATTAGGGATGCACCAAATTCTAATGTATGGGGTTTAACTGGGTACCAAATCCAATTATTGTAATGTATTATGAATTATGGTCACAGATGAGATTTATTGCAGTTGTTCCTTTTATTAGCCTATAGGCCTAATATGGAAAAGCCAACATAGCTTATAACTTGTTTATTCAAACTCATAGCTAAGGAAATAATTGTGTAGCCTTCAAGATTTTTAATAATATATTGACACAGAAAAAACAACAACATAACCTAAAGCAATATAGGTTACAAATTCAGTAGTCATCCTGGGAAATTACAAGTTCCTTCTTATCCTAGGCCTCATAGATGAGCCTACAATATCCCGGTCAGACATTTGTAGGCTATAGGCCAATAGAAACAGCACATTTCAAACGTTACAAATTCAGAAGGCATCCTATAACACAAAATGATAATCTCCTGTAGAGAAACTTAGTCTACTTCATAGGCTACAATAGCCAAGCCACTTTTGTAACCTACACAGATATATCAGAACATTTCAAAAATAGTATGTCACTAAATTTAACAATAGCCTTCATCTTGAGCTTAACTTGTGTCATATTCACATAAAATGGGTGTTTCCTTTAGGGAGAATAAGCCGTTCGGCATATGGTTGTGATTGTCAGAGTGAATGTTTGCAGTGGTACTAAACTACACAGTGTCACTACACAGTCTCTTGGTTGATACAGACATTAGTGGTGGGCACGGGTAAATCTGCTGTTTTAACAAGCAATGGGAAACGGAGACGGATGTGCCTTCCCCCAATGAAGTGGATTCTCAGAACTGGGAAATGAGATGTTTGCCAAAGAATGCACTTATATCTGTTTGTTTTTGCTTGAAATACTGTCACACCGGACATTTTTGTTGTATCTTACATTCTGAATATTACCCGTTGACCTTTTTCCATGTGGTTTCTGAAATACATGTCCATTCAGTAGGCTTAAAGCAAGAAGTGTGGGATTTGGTTCAGTTAATACTACGATGTTCAGCAGAAACCAATCCCTTTCAAAAATGAGAATATTTAGAAAACGTGAAGCTGAATCCAGAGTGTGATGCATCTCTAGAAGTTATATCATTGCTGAAATCCAGTTCAGCAAGTGTGGCTGCCTTTCAGGGCTTCTGAAGTATTGCTTTGGTATTTCAGAATCTAACCCTTAATTGAGTTTAGTGTATTATAAAGCGGAGCTCCATCTCCTGCTTCATGGCAGCTGGGATCTACAGACTGACTGACAGCAGGTAGGCAGCTGGCTGTGAGGCTGAGTGTGATTGTGTGTCTCCGTAGTGACGGATGGGGCGGTGTATAACCTCTCCCGGCAGTCCCGGAAAGGCCGGCTGGTGAGCCTGCAGGAGGCACGGGCTCAGCCCCCTGGGGGGCTGCTTCTGAGTCCCTTACAAGCCCCATCCACCCTATCTCAGCAGCAGCAGGCCAAGGAGCTGGATGCACGCCGCCACTCTGTGTTTTAAATGTCCTTGAGAGCAGTGCCATTAATTAGGTTATATAACTAAAATTCATTTTTCATGGTCATTAACAAGCTTTCGATCACTTTATTTTTAGTATGCAGAAAATGGTGCACTATTGTACTGTATTTCAATTAGAATTTCCTTTGCAGAATATGTCTGTACAACAATTTGTGTTTGTTTTTGAGTTTCAGTATAAGGTTTTTGAACTATAGATGTGAACTTTATTTCCATTGTTATCTAGATTATATGTTGTTTTCAGGCTGTTTCTGTACAGGATTCCTTTTCGGTGATTGCAAACTTGAACCGACTTGTCAAGCTCAACACAAACTGTGCAACTAGGAAATGTTTGCAATAAAATGTTATGTTTTACTGTTATGTTGAAGCCATTTTAAATGTGTCTGTTAATTTTTTGTCATTATTTTAAGTGTCTACTGTGTAGTGTGTCTTTGCAATTTGGGTGCAACATTTCAGGCTATCAAGTTTTGATTTGATTTTATTTAAAAACATAGGTGTAAAAGGTTTGTCCTCTGTGTTTTTTCATAGTTTTAGAACATAAGTAAACCATTTTTAACTCCAATTTGTGTGATTCAGCAGTTAGCCTCAAAAAATGAATATTATATTCCCCATGTATGTGATATGGACATAAATCCCTTGAGTGCCATTGATTTCACCTCTACTTTTTTATTCCATCTAAGCTTACAGCCTGCAGCAGCTCTTCTAAGACCTGGAAACCTTCAGTGTCATTAGCTGGTTCCCTCCATCTAACACTGGCTTTATTTGTAGATCTCAGCTGTTCTGCTCAAAGCTGCCTCAGCAGTTTTGAAACCTTTCAAAGTGTTCACGTGACTCTGTATTAACCTTTCTCTGTGTGCCCCAAAGGCAGTCTGCTTCATGGCGACTGCCATAGAGACACTTTCCTGCCACTGTCTGATCCAGTTGTCAGCGATGCTGCTTTGGCACAAGCTCTGTCATTTTGGTCATTTTTATGCGATGCTTGTGCTAATATGTTGCTTGTCTGCTTGATGGAGTCTCTGTCTCTCTGTCTTTTCCCCTGTCTCTCATTTCCTTCTTTAGAGCGGCAATCCCTGACTAGACCCAAGTCGTTTGTGTCCACCAAGCTGCTGACCCTAGAGGAGGCTCAGGCCAGGACTCAGGCCCCTTTGCTCCAGCTAGGAGCACCACTGTCCTTCCAGGGCAAGTTCCACACTGTACTTGACCTACCTGAAGAAAGGTCAGTATAAAACCTGGATCACAGCACAGCTCTGCACGGGTACCTTATGTAGGATGAGACAGCAGGTCATCTGGCCTTTTGGGGAGGAAAGTAGAGCGCCTGAAGTACACAGGGGGAACACCCACATAAACAGAGGGAAAACATGCAAACTCCACATGCATCTTGGGTTACCCCAATCTCCCTGCACCCAGGAAACAGACATGTTTAATACATCTAATATACACACAGTACCCAGTTTAAGAATGTATGACTTACTGGCAACTTGCACTTATGAACAGAATGCCATAAAGCCTATTATATAAAAAAAATTGAGATCTATACAATGGTTTATAATAATAAATGCATGCACTCCTTTGTGACATTCATAAAAACATTGGGCTGCTTCAATGATTTGTTGGCTCGAGGTACAATACTGTACAATTTGTAGTTACTTTTATTATTACTGCATAATAATTTATGTATTGTATTATTTTTCCAACTTACCTAAAAATTTGACTTAAAGAGATTTAGGAAGTAGATGTCATTTGTAATCTCGGGACTGCTTATACTGCTAATATACGTAAATATAGCTGTTCTGTATATTTATCTTGTATTAAGGTTTTTTTTCCTAATTGATGTAATTTTCACACACAAATTGTCTATGGGAATCCTGTGTCCATGGCTTTTAGCTCATTTTCTTGGTCCTTCTTGATAGGAATTAAAAAGTAATTGCATGCAGCTTGATTTGGTCTTATTTGTCTTGATTTAGCAACAGTTTTGCTTTCTATGACCATGAAAAACCAACTATGTTTCATGTTGTGTTATGTCTGTATTATACAGTAATATGTCACCTTCACAGAGGAGTAATGTGTTAAAGAAAAGCTGGTGCCTGCTAAATGTGAATGCCAAGTTGATCACTACTTTTATTCAAAGCTTGCCAGTCTCCTGAGCTTCTCTGTCTTATTTTGACTTACTGTCCAGAAGGAAGAGGGGCTTTAAGAGCCGGAAGTCAGCGGGAGGAAGCTGGAAGACGTTCTTCGCCATGGGGAAACAGGGAGGCTCTGGCCGCCGGAAGCCCATGCGGATCAGCTCCCTGTTCCAGCCATCCACTTCCCATGCTGGTACAAGAAACCCATACTGACACGTTCACACTTCATTTTCATTATTTAATGTGCGTGTGTCATCCACCATATAACATTATTTTAATCAAATATTACAAATATACTATATCACTTAGCATATTGTATAATTTGTCCTATGATGGATTGGCGTCCCATCCAGGGTGTACACCAACCTTGTGCTGCCTGGAATGGCTCTAGAGCCCTCTGTGACCCTGCTCAGGGCTGGCTGGCTGGCTGGCTGGCTGGCTGGCTGGCTGGCTGGCTGGCTGGCTGGCTGGCTGGCTGGCTGGCTGGATGGATGGATGGATGGATGGATGGATGGATGGATGGATGGATGGATGGATAATTTTTCTGCCTGTCCTCCCCCCTTCCCCTGCCGGGGCTGCCTCAGGTTGCCGTGTAGATAGTCTCACCCTGCGGTCAGCAAAAAGTGAGGAGTCTCTGTCCTCTCAGCACAGTGGGGCAGGTAAGTTGTAACCACTTCAATTTACAGAAAAACAGGTTCTATTGTATTGTAATCTCAAGGCATAAAGACCCGAACCTTATGGTGAAACAGCTCTCAGCGTTTTAGAATATTGGAGCTTATTGTTCAGAGAATGATGCTGTCGTGCTTCATGCTAGCTATGATCTATGTCACTACCCTTCACTGAGGACATTTCTGAGGGGTGCAGCTACCAGCAGGTGGCAGGACACTGTAGAATGATGTCACTTATGGGCCCCTGAACAAGGCCCTTAAGCCCAATTGCTTCAGGGATGCTAGCTGACCCTGCTGTCTCATTTGTATGTTACTTTAGACCAGGGATTCTTAACCTTTTTGAGAGTCTGCCCCTTTTTGGGGCATCATATTAATTTACTAGTCCCTCCTCACTCCTCACACATACATAATGGGGAAGATTTTTTTAAATTTTAATTATTATAGTTTTTCCACATTATCATTTGCTCTTCTTTTTCTACCACTACCTTCTAGGGCTGTAATACTACACAAGTTTTTACCCACACTGAGATTTTCTGAATTTGCATGTTGCTCACTTAACATTTACTAAAAATGTACTCAATATTCTTTGCTAACAAATAAATTTGCAAATGTTCACTATTTGGGTTCCTTTATTAGCAAAATGTCATATCGTTAATTCATCAAAATAACCTCCCCTAGCAGTTATAACAGCAGAGAAAATTCAAGACATTCTTTTTACAAGGGACATTAAATATTGCTCTGTTTCTTGGGATGAACCAGTTAGCTATCGATTAGTTAAAGAACAACCTAGAATTTGACTATGCCATCACCACAGAACCAGTTAATAGGATGTCATACATGCACTGTTCTACTCTTTCCATGTTATAAATGAATTTATTTTATTTCGCTTATATTTTCATCAATAGTTGTTCACTCAACTTTCCAATGCTTAACAAGAATAAAAAATCTGCAGTTAGGAAATAAATTGAAAAGTGGTAAAAACCTGTGGTGTGCAAAAACTTTTGACTGGTAGTGTATTTGTCATA
This sequence comes from Isichthys henryi, assembly GCA_026776945.1. NCBI lineage: Eukaryota > Metazoa > Chordata > Actinopteri > Osteoglossiformes > Mormyridae > Isichthys > Isichthys henryi. Next base: position 7,356 of record JAODJX010000183.1, read on the forward strand.
GGTCTTTCAGTTGCATCATTTTCAGTTTGGTATGCACAATGAAACAAATGAATACATGTCTTGAGACGGGCATAACCTAAATCCAAAAAAAAGTCCAAGGCAGTCTGTTGGCTTTGTTATACCAAGCTTGGATATGTTTCTGAAAACATACCCAACATGCCAAATCATTTGTGGCAACAACATCTGAGTACATATGACCCGACCAAGACAGAAACAGCCTCTGCAACTTAGTCTCCCTGTGGCATCTGTGACGCTTTACCAGGAAATTCAAATCAAGCTTAAAAAAAAAAACAATAACAAAGGCTGTAGCGGTGTTGTCGTGCCAAGTGGGGACAGAAGAGCGAGAGATGAGAAGTAGGTGAATGAAGGGTTTAATCAGTACGCACACACCTTGGAACACAACACAACGTTAATGACCGGACTGGGGAAACAAACTGAAACATGGTCTAAATACATTGGACTAATGACAGCAACACTAAACAGCTGATGTATATGGGAAATCCACACAAGATTAATGAAGGGGGCGTGGCATACGGAAGGAGCGGACAATCGGGGCATGATAGGTGTTTATCGTTACAAATATGCAGCCAAACTTGGTAGCAGAAAACAGAGGTTATTTTCATTATGATTGTTTTTATGTCTTATAGTCTTATTCTTTAATTTTGATTTACATGATTGATTTTACAATATGCAGCGTCTCTTAGATTTTATTTGAAAAGACACATTGTGTTTTGTTTACAACTTTTTTTCATTGTGTTAATCTTTGAAGTTATAATAAATAATTTCAAAACAAATTCTGTTTTCCCTTCTGTACCGAACTTTCCCCAAACTATGAACCCAAAAATCAAATAGTTTGAATCAAAATGTGAATGAACAGTTACATCCCTGCTTCTTGGAATCAATCCATTTTTGTGCTTGCATTTGAGTTTACTTTTTGACTTTACTATAAGAAAGCTCAGCAACATTTATGTGAAAGCATAGCCTGTCCGGTAGGTGTTGCTATGGTGTCATAGAGGAGAGGTAAGGACATGCACTGATTACAGTGCGTTGCTGCACCCACCACACGACAAACTACGTCAAGGATGAGGACCTGAGTGCAGCCATGTGGCAGGTTACCTCAGCACCACACTAGTCCAAATGGACCAGTGTGAGGTTTTTTTCCAGTGGCTGGAGTGACAATCCTGCTACCAACCCCCAAGTTTTTCCCTGTAATTTGGAGGACCTAGGGCTGGGTGTAGATTAACGTCATACCCAGGATGAAGCAATTGCAGGTTAAGGGCCTTGCTCAAGGACCCAACAGAGTAGAATCACTCTGGGCATTCACAGGATTTGGGATTTGCACAAATCCCTAGCCTCAGAGCCACCACTTCATCCCATACCATAGAGTAAGCATGCAAATGATTTCCTCAGTGTCTTATGATTCTCTTTCACACCTCTCGTCACACCCTTGGAATTAGGTCCTGACCTTAGTATTAATCTGATCTTATTATGACTGATACTTCACAGATCATTATTGTAGAAATATATTATGCGTCTTGTTCATTCGCTCTGCAGTAACATCACTCTGCTGCTGCCTTTGCTTGACTGTTAAAACCTGCTCTCAGTATTCCATCCTTACTTTTGTCTCTCTGTCCTCAGGACAGACGAAGCTGCAGCGTCTTCGCCGGCCACGCTCCAGCAGCGATGGGCTCTCTCTCGCCTCCCCGGCCCAGCCTGAGTTGCTGTCCAAGCAGCCACCCAGTCGCTCCTATGACAGCCTCCTGCCTGATGACCCTCATGCCCCTGGGGAGGATGATGCCAATGATGACAATGCTGATGATGAGGAAGGTGTCTATATGCTACCAGATTTGTCTCAGGACCCTACGTCGTCATGGATGGCAGAAGACGTGGTCGACTTTAGCCCCACATTCCTCGAAGACGGCCCTATAGGACTGGGCAGCATCACTGGGGCCAACAGAGATTCCCCCAATGCTGCCAAATCCCCAACCTACCGCTGTGTTAATCACAAGGGGCCCTCCCACTCTCGCTCCCAGAGCCAGCGCTCCGTCACAGAGGATCCGGACTCGGTGCTCAATCAGTCGGAGGTGGCAGCCCGCAGGAGTCTCATCCTAGCTGCAGTCTCACCGCCCGTACAGATATTCCTCCAGCACAAACCCACAGCAGTGGCCCAGCACACAGAGGCCAGTAGCAGTCCCCCCCACAGTCAACCTGTCACTGCCTCCACCTCCTCACATCTGCCTCAAGAGCGGCGCTCTTTCACCCGCAAGGTGGTGCAGGCGCTTTCTCCCAAGGCACCAAAGTATCCTCCACTAGATATCTCAGACCCTGTCGCCATCAGTGTCCCAGCGAAGGTAGATATGTTTACTTTGTGGCTTTGACTGTCTTTCTGTATTACCACTTGACATGGAAATGATTTTATAAGAACATAAGAAATTTACAAACGAGAGCAGGCTGTTCGGCCTATCAAGCTCGTTTGAGGATTCCTAGCATCAGATTTCATGTACAGTATTTATTGTTTTCTAGTATTTATGTTTTGAGATTTCCAACATTTATTTTGTGGCCATGAAGGTCCTGGAGATGATAGGTGGCCGTGCTGGGGAACTTCAGCTAGGACCACATAGTGCTACACCCCCCCAACCACCTCAGATGATTTCAATGCTGCTTAGGTCATGTGACTTCCAGCTAACAGAGAACTGCCAGCAGGAACTGCGCAGTAAACTGGGTGCAGAGGTCAAGGGTCAAGGTAAGTGCAAAATGTAAGACATGGATGAAGAGTTGAAGCATAAGGTCTGAAAATCCTATTTTCGGTAAACTAAATTTATAAATACAGTGGAAATCGCTTATAGTGATCATGGTTATAGTGATCAACCGCTTATATGGATCAAAAAGCTTGGGACAGAATCATTCCTGTACAAATATTGTTTAAAGCATGCGCTTACAGTAATCATGTAGTCCGCTTACAGTGTATGGAAAAAATAAACGACGATAATTCTTTTTTTTTTTCTCTTTATTTTGATAGCCCTACTTTGCCTTGCGGTAACCCGTCTGCTTCTGGCTAGCTACCTGCTGCCTACATAGAAAACTTGACAGGAAAAACAAAGTAATTTTCTCTCAGTGAAAAATATAGACTCATCAAAGCGTATGATAAACTGCTAAAAATGAGCCAATGAGATGCAGCAGCGAAACCACAATAAGCTATATTTTATATATAGTAGTGTATTATACCATATTTGAGTTATACAGTTCAGTGATTTAATTTGTACAGTACTTTAATTTGAAAAGCCTTTTAAACAGCTGTACTATATTTTGAGATTCAGTAAATAGCGACTGTTCGTTTTATTAAATTATATTCATGTAATAAATATACACGTCAGTTGGATGACAATCTGCCTGAGACATAAAGAAAAGGGAAAAAAAAAATCTCTTATAATGGTCATCCGCTTATATCAAATAAGTATCAAATTTCACCCAGACAGACGTGATCACTATAAGCGGTTTCCACTGTATGTGTATGCAAGTGTTCCTTGGACATAGAGACTTTGCACTGGGAATTTATCTAATTATTGAGATGAAATTGTATTTTCTTGTTCTATTCACTCTGTAGGCACTTATCCGGAGTAACATCTGTATCTGTGGAGAAATATACAATACCTAGTAACAGTTACTATGGGGATTAATCCACCAGAACTATTCATAATTATGTGCGTTTGGTAATTGTTGAATCAAAAGATGAGTGTTTGACCCAGTTCTTCTCAAACTTGGCTGTCTATTGGGTGTTTCATTATATTAACCCAGAATTTAGGTTTTTGTACTAAAAAGCTAAAATGTATGACAAAAATACATAGCACAAATATAGCTAACTTATGTGGGGAGTTGAAGAACCGATGGGACAAACTATCAATGTGAAAGAAGTCAGATTTCCAAAAAAATGCTACTTTATTATGTATATAACTTGAGTAGCAGGTGTTCTCTGTTAACATGTGAGGAAACCAGCTGTTACTTCCTCACTGTTCACCAGAGGGCGACATAACCATATTGTTTTTAGATTACTCGTATTTCATTGCCCATTTGAGTTTTCACCCTGCTTAAATGTTTTCTTGCTTTGTTCCTTTCTCACTTTTACAGAAGTTTGCATTCTCTGTGGTGCTCCATTCTTGTAAGCTATACTGTACATAAAGCCTGCTCTGCTGTTAGGCTAAACAATAGCACTTCTACCACAGCAACCTGGAATCGAGCCAATGTTAAGGGGCCTCAGTGTAACATAAATATAAATAATTGCTCAGGCTGTAATAATGTATAATTGGGCTACCATTGATTTTATAAAAATTGCACACCTGTATACACCTGTTTTTTGTTTAATAAAACAAGGTTTTCCAGCATTTAAGCACAGGATCATTATATGCCAAGCTAGGCTTGATAACTTAAAAAGTGCAAAAGTGGATAGAGTGAGTTCGGGTTTAGACAAAATACAAGTACTCAAAAAAATATTTCATTAAACCCCTAATCCAAGATATTCACCCCCCGGCCCCCCCCCCCCCCTTTCTCTCTCCTCTCTCCCCCTTCTCTCTCCCTCTCTCTCTACCCCATCCCCCTATATAATCTCTCTACCCCCTCTCCACCCCTCTCTCTCTCTTCCTCCTCAATGTAGGCATTCTCTTCTCCCCCAGCCCTGTCGTGCCCTCACAGCAGCCACCCCCACCTCCGCCCAAAAACCCTGCACGGCTCATGGCCTTGGCCCTGGCAGAGAGCGCCAACAAAGCCCTGCGGGGGGAGAGCATTTCACCCCCATTCTGCTCCCCCCAGTTCCAGGAGAGCCCCTCCCTCATGGGCCCCCCTTCTGACACAGACAACGTGCTGGCCTCGCCTTCTGATGCAAACCAACTTTACTCCACCGTCCGCCCATTATCTGCTTGGATGTCTGAAGGCAAGACCAACACAGTCGACCCACAGGAGGGGCTGCAGCAGGCAGGCAGTTCTCAGGGGCCGGTGAGTGTGATTAAGTCCAATGAAAGATGGGTGTTGTTTTTTTTCTTTTATTCTTAATCTTATAGCATCCTTAATCAGTTAATGTAATGGAGACAGAGCACTGTTGTTTATTATGAAAGAAAACTTGCATGCATTTATACCAAATCACCGTGGTACACTGTCTCACCACAGGATACAGGCACTCTTTCCTCGCAGACATCGGCCTCTGACTCTGGGGCATCTAACTCTGAGGTGTCAGCTGGTAGCTCATCTGGAGAATCGAATACATCTCCAGGTCTGGTCTACAAAAACCAGCAGCAGCAACAACAGGCACAACATAAAATTCACAGCCTGTTTCCCGAAGAACAACCTAACAATGATGAAGCTTCATCTCAGACGAAGGTTCCTCACTATTCCCGTCAGTTTTCTGCTCCCCACCCACAGAACAAACCCTCCACCCAGCCTCAGCTCCTGCACTCCAAGTCAGAGAGCTCCCCGCTGGCCCAGGTACACGCTGTCCAGCCCCCACGGCCCAAGGTGTCCTCCAGACCACTGGATCAAACTCCTCTCTCCCGGGCTGACAATTTTATGCGACGTTCCCTGGATGCTGCCCGAATTCGGCGTATTATCACCCAGTCGCAGAACCCTAGTGCCCCACTGTCGCGGGCATTCTCCGAGCGCATAAGTGGAACGTCACATGTGGTGCCACGTTACCAAGCTTCACAGCTGCCCAGTCGCTCGACTTCCACTGCCATGCGGCCTCAGGCACCCCAGGCTTCTAAGATCCAGCCCATAACTGCTACAGAGGATCAGGGCAAAATGGAGAACTTCTACTATGAAATAGCTGCACCTGAACATCCACCACCCAGTTACACCCGGCACAGCTACCAGAACATGAGGCTGGATGCAGAGGGGAACTACCGTCCTGGTAACACTGAGGCAAGCCAGCAGCCTCTCTCCAGAGTCCCACCCCAAAAGCACAGTCCACACCTCAGTCATGTATCCATGGTGACCAAGGGACCCCAGTTATGGTCTTCTGAAGCCACACGTGCCTGGGCGGCAGCACAATCCCACTCGTACTCTTTTTCTCACGGCCATCATCGTCCTCAGGAGAGCTCCCCAATGCATCACCCCCTGTGTCACCTCTCCTCCTCAGTCAGGCTGTCCTCAAACCCCACTATGGGTATACCACTCTCAGTCCACCAGCGCCACCAGCATCGATCCCAGTACTCCCCCTCTGATCTTGCTGCTTCACAGTTGCACCCCTACTTTGAGAATGGCAAAGTGTGCTACCGACATTTTGAGCCCTTCAGCGCAGAGAATCATCATTCCCTGGCAGAGATGCCGGTGCAGTCATCCTCTTCGTTGGTGTTGAGGCCGTTACCAAAGCAGCCAGAGCAGTCTGAACCCATCTATGTAAATTTCCCCATCAGTAGCCCCATTCCTGCCATTAAAACCAAAAGCTGGGCCACCACTGACTTAGATGTAGACTCCCAGCAGTCATCTGACTCCCTGGCCCCACCTTCTGATGTCCTCGTTGATTCCTCCAACCCTGATGCTAAACAAGAGAATCCTAAACGATTGGCTTCTTCTTGTTATGACAGTACAGTACAAGTTGAGGTTGAAGACAGCCTGGTTGCCAAGACAACAGTAGCAGCTGTGGGACATGCTCAGAGTCGCTCAGACACCCAGAGTGCCACTGTGGAGTCCAGCCAGAAACTGACTGGGAAAGAAATAGCCTCTCTGCTTATTGAGAAGCTGGCAGAGGATGAAGGGGAAGGCCCGTGTGCTGTCACCTCCTCCTCCACCTCCTCATCACCTCCACTAGAGCACCCCCCAAATCCCTATCCCAGCCAGCACCAGCACTCCTACAATGTCTACACATCTGGACCATTTCATAGTTATTTGGAGGGCCAGGCCCCACTGCGTGGAGAGGGACCAGGCTTTCAGCGACCAGACCCTCTACGAAGGTCCACCTCATCAGGCGGACACTACCGACAAGCCTTCGACGTAATGCCATCTGGTGATCAAGTACTGAAATTCTACCATGCACAGGATTTTAACCCGAACCCCTACCCTGTTCGTCCCCATTATCAGGACCAACTCTATACCAGTCAACCCTCAACAGAAAATACCCTTACCTCCACTTCAGGTCTCCTCACAAACCTGTCACTAGGAACACCACGAGGGTTTAGTGCTCAACCAGGAGGTTATGCAGCAGTCTCATATCAGCACAGTCAATATCCTTTCCAATCTGCACCCATGCAGGCCCCATATTCCAGTGCACCACGCAGAGAGGCAGTCTTGAATCCTTCACTTCAGTCATCTGGGCTAAGAAGCCAAAGGGGCCTGGCTCGTCAAGGTAGCCTTCCGGGACCTAACTGGACTATCCACTCTGAGGGGCAGACACGCAGCTACTGCTGAATGGGTGTGATCAGAAAACTGATATGCTTGGAGCTTCCAGGTCTGAGGTTTGAAGGATAATGTGAAAACTTGCTGTGTGACCCCATTTAAGAAGAACAAGACAAGAAAAACATATGTGATCCTTGTTTTCATCTGAGACTGCAATTTACTATATATATATGTATTGTGTGTGTGTGTGTGTGTGTGTGTGTGTGTGGGGGGGGGGGGTATT
>JAODJX010000184.1:0-14948 GCA_026776945.1 Isichthys henryi
ATAATTTGACCATTAATTTTGTGACATTATAGGGGAAGCTGAGCTTCCCTTGCAGTCTTAAAGAAATCGCCACTGCTTAATACAGTATGAAGACATACATGCGCATACGTCATGGTGCTGCTTCATTTGTCCATTTCTGAAAGTTGCTCAGGGAAAACACACAAACACACAAAGGTTGCGCATTTGCTGCATTGATTCGGTACATGTGTGTGCCAAACAAAATTTCTCAGTACAAATACATATACCGTTACAGTAGGTGCGGAGTAGGAGTGTATCTCTTTATAATAATACGTCTCCCATTCCAGATTTATTCTCCTTTACTTTTTAAATAAAAACTATGCTTTGCTGTCATTTAGTTACCACTTAAATATTTACGCATCAGGTAGCTTTTTATGAGTTTTCCTGTTATTTTGAATACATTACATGAACAGGTTCTGCTTTACATTACTGTTTTGCTGTACATTATAATACAACACAAACACACAACAAAATATCATCATGGTGGGAAAGCACATTTATACCTTCCTTTGCTGTCAGAGTTGTTATTGTCAATTTGTCCCCTAAATGCCAGCTCCTGACAACTCAAAAATTAAACTGCATTAATCAGACTTTTCAGAATACTGTGGTTTTTCCTCACTGTGTCGTTGTGTCTGGCTAACCAGAGACACCTCCCTTTGTCAATCAATCCCCAGCAAGGTTTCCACTTTCAATTTTAAAAAATAAGGGTGGCCACCCCCCACCTTCCTAGGCCCACAAGGATAAAATTTGCATTGTTGGGGGCAAATTGTGTTCTATATCAGTTCAAAACCATACATAGTACTTTATTTTTTCAATATGGGGCGAACACACAATATACGGGACAGGTGCAAACTCTAATCCTCACATTTTCCAAAAGATACTGAAATGTTCATTTGTTTTCATTTTGAGACCTTGTCTCAGCTACACAACAGACAAAGAAATGTGTAGAGAGCTCACAGCAAAGCAAACGACCAACACTTTGTATATGGGTGCATCTGTTAGGATTGAATGGCGCTCCAACTCACAGCTCTTTTCCGGGTGTCCTCCCACATTCATATCCTCATCCAGGAAGGCTCCAATCCCTAGCCAGGAGGAGCTGCAAAGTAACCCTGCAGCCACAGGAAACCAGAGGCCTTCTACCAGCACCAGCAGCTGAGCGATCACTGCTTTCCGGAAGCTGATTAAAGCCCCCTTGAGCTCTGCCTGCTGGCTTCGGTGGAAACTCTCATCCAAAGCAGGAGAAATGGCGCAATACAAGGCAGTTATACAAGGAATCTATCATGGCAACAAGAACGGGAGCTGGTAACGGTACCCCTCATGCTTCAAAAGGGCTTCACCTAGTGCACCAGCAGTAGATATAAAGGTCTAACAAAAAATACACATCACTCCACACTGAACAGCACAGCAGTCAAGGGATCCAATAAGAGGAAAATGTTCTGCTTCCGCAATGTTATCAACAGAGACACCGTTATTAATGATATGTGAAAATCGCAGAGACAGACAATGTACAAGCACATGGAGCTGCATTACAGTAGACCTAGCCTGAGCAAGCACCCTTGAATCTAGGGATGGGAAACTCCTTTTAAAAAGGCATTTCATCTTTTATAATATGACAAATTTATTATTTTAAGAAACTCGAATATTAATTACAGTTATACTACAGACCTAGCTCATCATTGCGCAGTAGTCTAAGAGAGCTAAGAGCAACCAACTGTGATGGTGAAACTTGCAACGTTAACCTACTACAGCCTTAATGAAAATGACAAAGGAGACAATTACATATAACACATTTTATTAGTTATGCAGAGGACGGAAATGCCAGCAGCAAAAACAAAAAGTGGTCTAAATTGTGGCGTGAAATTAGACTATCAAAAGATTGACTTTTGCTGGTTGACACTCTGTCTATGTATGGGAGGTATTTTTTGCAAAAAATAAATAAATAATAATTTTTAAAAAAATCTCCACTTTGCCATTTAGTTTTCAAAGTCTACATGCAAAAATCTTGCCAAAATAAAAGTTAAAATGAAACGGCACCATCTGCATTTTAATTTTATACTCATGTATGAGTCAGATGTGAAAAATTAAAAAAAAATTATTTTTCATTTTCCAATGTGACTTTTCATTTCCTACTTTTTCCAAGTTGACAACATGCAAATATATGTTAATTGAGTGTTTCCTCAGTGTGTTTTCTGATTTCGTTATCTTTGTGTTCCTTGCACATGCACGTGTCGCACAAACTAACGGCAAAGTCACACGTGGCTTGTTAGCTACTCATTTGCATCCTCAGATTCTTATTTGCAGAGTCATATTTCGTGGCTTATTCGACTGGTTCACAAATTATTTCACCATTTACCACCAAGAGAGTCTATCTGCAGACGCCTGTAGGGTGGAGCTCCACCAGAAATACATCACCTCCACAGGAAGTCACCTGTGAAATACGTCATCTTCCTTACTGTCACTCCAGGACTGAATGTCATATAGAACAATACAGACACTAAACAAGAGTCATTTAAGGTTGGATTCATTGATAAGCCCAGACCACAGTGAAAATATCGTCCTGTGACTATCCTCATAGCCCTTGCACCACACCACATCATATCTCTGACTATGACAAAACAGGAACATAAAACTGGCTACACTATCATAAAGAAGCAATACAAATCAAATGAGGATTTATGACACACTGTCACTCAAAAGACATTGGGAACAAAGCGGGCTGCCCTTCCTTTAAGGAATGTTCCTTAGCAGAGTCCTTGCTGCTCCTCCTGCAAGGCAGACAGCTCGCTCCCTGGTGCGCTTGCCAAGCCTGCTGTCGATGGGACACACAGAATCCAAAGCTGTGAGCTTGCCACAGATACATCTAAGAAAGAGCCAAGAAGCACTGGGTCACAGAGTCCCAGTTAGATTTCTGCTCTAGTAGAAAGTCAAGAGGCAGGAATCTCATATTAGCAACTGAGTTAAGGGGTGGCATTACGGTCCGTAAAACAGATGTGATGGTAGCTGGCAGACAGACTAGCTATTACAAAGGCTAGGTGGAAGAATGCGACCTAACTTCTGTAACAAAGGTAAAACCAGAAGGGCATAAGCAGACCTTATGATTGACACAGGCATGCCAAAGAAAAAAAAGTTCCAATCATGGCAAGGTGACCAGACAAAGATCGATGGCTGCTCCTAGAGTGGTACTTTGATCAATCTGACCTCGATTACAGAGCACAGGCACCAGCAGGAACCTGTGTTGTAACTGCACGAGTGCATGTAAACCCACTACAGCTAACGGCTCTGAGAATAAATGCACAGAACACAGGAGTGTTTCACTACAGAGGTCTGCTAGCCACCGCTTCTGTATGCAGGAACTGAATCACACAAAGTCCCTTTGATGTCCCACACCCCGTCAGCCAGAAGAGCAGCAGGTACCTCAGAAGGGGAAACAGAAGCTGCCGTCACACCAAACCTGAGGCAACCAGCATGCAATTGGAACCTTAGAGGGAAAATCCAGTTTAGACCCCTCAGCCCACCATGTAATCACTAACATATTTAACTGCAGCCCACCATGTAATCACTAACATATTTAACTGCTCAAAGGTTACCTTTGCCTACACGACCTACACAAACTGCTGCAGGAAATTCAGCTCTGCTAATTTCAGCTAGTCCAGTTTATCTTACCACCTACACAAAACAATTTCAAGGCATCGACTCAAAAATCCAAATGCAGAGCACAAAAAAATTAAATATAATGATCTTTAGCAAAATCTATCTTGGGTGACCTCACCCCGATCCCAACTGGCCCAGCTAAATTTATTGTGGGGGAATTTAATCATGTCACTGAGCCCAATGCCAAGCCCAGAATTGGTATACTCTATGTGAAGGAACAAAGAGTATAAAATTGATTTGTAAATATTCTTCTTAATTGCTGCTATTCCTGTGTATATACACTGTAAATAAGAACATTCATTCTTTGTTCTCTTTTTTATTGTGCAAAAGGAACATGCCAAGTATAGTCATCTGATACAGATCTTACTGTCATGGACAATGCTGGTTGGTGTGCAAATGAAAAAAAGAAAATAAATATTAAGACATAAAAAATATTAATAAAATCAATGACACCTTCCAACACGGACATTAAACATACACAAAGAAATACAGGCAACTATCTATTTGGTGGGGAAAGATTCAACAAATTGTTATACAAGTGGAATGTGCAATAAATGAATAAGTGTAGTTTCAGACCTACATATCACATCAAGGACTCTGTGTATTCCGGCAAAAACACATTTATTAATAAATACATTTCCCAGTGATCCAAACAATACTTCTATAAATTGCACAAGGTGGTGAGTATGAGACGGGGAAGGATTAGGTGGACGGAACAAGTGATGAGGCTATCCAAGGAATGCTGTGCTGTCATTCCGACAGCCCCTTTCTAGCTAATTGTAGCTGAATTTGAACTATTATGCTTGTAGCGACAAAGGGTGTGGTGGCAAAAACTCTGGAAGAGGGAAAATGAGCCATCCATGTCAGAGACACAATCACAGACTCTTTCAAAGACTCTGAAAAAACAAAAAGTCCAGGGAATCTGGGAAACCTGCCTGCCAATGGGATGGTGGCAGAGGTTGGGAGCAACAGTGCCAGCCAATCACAAGCGACCACCAGAAGGGGGCACCAGAAGCAACACACGACATGTGAGGACAGGCAGCACAAGCTGCCCAGCCCCCAGCGAGACAGTCGATTTTCATCAGATGGATGCAGGACAGATATATAGATGGATGGGAGGATGGAGGAGCAACGGAAATGGCTGCAGCCCACACAGCCCGGAAAGAGAGAGAGTGTGACTCGTGACTCATTGACAGACTTGCATGTCAGCTTCAGCTGAGGAGGCTGGGGTTAAGGTGTGAAATTGGGGGGGAGGAGGTCACCATGGCAACAAATCATGCATGCAAAGGGTGGTGGGATGGGGCATATGAACTAAAAAAGATGTGACAATGGTGGCATTAGTGACACCTTAAAGCACAACATCTGAGCCGGTGCCTCCCAGGGTGAATCAAGAGAGTGGAGAGCACAGGCATGAAGGGGGATGGGGGGGGGGGATGAGCAAAGGGTGAGCGTCCTGACAACAACAGTCTCTCTGGGCAAAGCCATGGCTCTGCTTCTGAAACCACCAGCTTCACACTGAAGCACACACACATGCAAAGCCTAATGAGAGAGACCCCCATGCACACACACATGCCTGGTATGCCTGAGCACGTACATACAGCTAGAGTCTCTCCACACAGAAATGTGCTCCCCACTGCCTCTGGAGCTCGACCTGCTCCCTGTGAAGCCAGTTGGAAGCCACATCTATTAAGGAGCATCTCTGAGAGTGGAAATGGACATGGCGGTGCTCTGGGCCACACTGACCACTTACGTAAGACTCAGGTCACGGCAACATGGGTAAAAATAGTCATGCCGTGAAAGGCAGCAAACAGCTCGGGAAGGGGGGGAGGGGGGGGCACAACAGCCCTTCCCGCACAACTGCTGCAGCCCACCAAGCTCCCTGAAGGCCGGGCGCGTGTGGGTGGCTATGAGATGCGCGTGTACCGCCAGACAGAGAGAGAGAGAGCGAGCACGTTGCTCAGAATCCTCAAATGGTGAGTGTCGGGTCACATCCTGATCTACACTTACATCCGGCGTCAGTGTTCCTGGCAGTAGCACATGGTGAGGGGGGGGACCAATGGCCACCCGGGAGGGACTACAAAGCAAGCCGTCTGCCTGCTGGTGTTCTGTCCATCCGGGAACCCATCTGGCACATGAGCTCGCTACCTGGCCGTCCGGCTTCTAGTGATGGCCGACAGAGCTGTTAGCCACCTAACGCCTACGGCCTGCTGCTTACATAATGGCCTGTGCTGGCAGCAGTTGCTTATATAACCAGCGATCCCCCCCTCCCCCTCAAGATGCATCATTCATCTGGGCTGAGCTTAAAGAGAGACAGGAACACAGAAACATACAGAAAGCTAAAGCACAGCTCAGCTGGGCCCGAAAAAATAACCACAAATGAAACAAAATGTAAGTAAAGGACCAAATAATATCAAAGAGAAACAGAAATGGTACTATGTGAACTTGACTGAAACTAGACCAAGGAGCCACAGAAGCACCTTCTGTAGCTGGAGGGTGTTTTTGGCCGTTTAGGCCTTTTCTGTCGCGTCACCTTACACTGTGTGGTGCCGTGACAGATGAATCGGCCATGGGACTCTGACCTGAGTGCACAAGCCAACAAAGCTTCACTGACAACCGATTCGATTCCTAGGGCTGTGAGTGACACAGATGTCAATAGCTAGTGTGCCTGTTGGCAAGACTCCTCTGAGGAGTGAGTCTTTGCAGACTGAGGCCCCCCTGCCGCACAGTGACCTCAGCTAACTTGTTATTACCTATTGGTCCAGGTGAGGGTACAGTCAGATGAATAAGAACACATGAAGGTGAACGGCTGAAGAATGAAGAGTGGAGTGAATCGGAGGCTGTTCAGACAATAAGGTTACCCCTTACCTCTAGCGTTGGCAGCTGTCACCTGGGGGTTAAGAGGTGATGAGGAGGTTTTGGAGTTCATACCTCATCAACCTCAGTGGTACCATCAGCTAGGACAATGAGCAAAGCCTCACTCCTGTCATACAGTGTTAAAGTCCACAGACTTTGGCCAAGGAGGACAGAGAAGGACAGGCCAGCCAACCTTATGGCCTGCACCGAAATGCAAACACGACTTTGGCATGCACGGAATAATAAACCAATAGACGCGACAACATCAGCATGACTTCCTACCTGCTGGAGCAGGAAGGATATTTTGTGCCTAAATATTCCTGCAATAGACATTCTGAAGTGAGGCAGCTGGGCACAGCAGGGTTGTAGTGGTTGTGGCCGTAGCCTGTCCTATAGTGGCTGTCACCTCATCGATTAAATCTAGCGATTGTCCCAGCCCAGTTTCTGCGACCATGCCCCCCACTTGCTAGAAAGCCGTCATTGGACAGTGACTGCATTTCGTGTTCTTCCGCACATTAATGAAGTCGTATTTGCATTTCAAGGTGGCACAAATTCCACTCCATACTACCCTGCACCCCGTACAAGTTAAGAATGTCAACTAAAACCAAAATTAAGGTCAAACACATGGTTCATTCATATGAGCTTGCATTGACTGTTTATACAAAGCATTCATATTCATAAATATAGACTCTTCTTTTCGAAGTTAACAGAAGGAGGAAGAGTCTCATGTTTGACGCTACCTGTGATATGGGTAGAATGAGAAAAAAGAAAAAAAATGAGACTAATGCAGACTTGGCAACTGCTGCTTTCAGCAAAATCTCTTCTGGTGTGTCACAGACTGATCCATGCCACCTGCTCGATTTGTACCTCACACATCTGTGCATGTATTTTCGAGGATGTGTGCACCTCATTATATTTTCTGGCCCTGTCCAATCTGTTCATCCTGCCATTTTATGGTAAATCAGATTGTCTACAGCAACAGCAAACTAGACTGGTCGCTTTATTACTTAGTGAGAACTAGTGATTGCGCCGACTTTAAAAAAAAAAAAAAAAACTGTTTTCTTTGCTTGTCTTTTTAAGCATTGATTCTTTGTTTGATTTCAAAACTCCAGTCATCTATTTCCAATTTTTCAATCAACAGAACACAGTAAATCTGAGATTTGCTAGCAGAAATTAGCACACGAAAAAACAAGATGGACGCTGGGTGAACAGTAAATAAGTGTCTCACATCACATCACATTCGCTCTACAAGCCCAGCAACACCTTTACAGAGCAGACCCTTCTGTGGTATAAAACTGAAGCTTGCTTTAACTGCTCTATAACTAGTGTATTTTCGCAGTACCGCTCAGCCTGGTTCCTGTATGCCAGTGGAAAAACTCCAAAAAACTATAAGCGACGGCCTTCATGTGTACCTCTCCTTGAAGAAATTCCATAAATTCTACCATTCTAAAACCAAACTGCAAATTAGACAAATGCTGTCATCTGGAGTTCATGAGATATATGAGAGCAGAACGTGAACTCAGACTCAGTGGTACTGCTGTCCTTGTACGACAGCAAAAAGCTAACGGTGCTAGATAATAGAACAGCCGTAGTGATAAAGAACATACTCATTAAACATGGCTGCAGCAAAGTAGTCTATACCCCATTTTGATTTTCTCCTGATCATGTGACCTTAAGGGAAGGAACTTATGTGACATACTCAAAAGGACTGCCCAGATTATGATTATCTGCCATCCCCACCCAAAAAAAGAAAAACAATGAAAAGTAAAATTCATCTTAGCAAGGGAGACTGGGAGGGAGATGGGCAGGACTAAGAAAGCGAAACCATGAATATCACGCATAACTGCTGCTGAGTGGAAGGTCCCAGTATCCAGGCCAGTACTCCAAGAATGTGCAACTCAGAAAATCTCGCATGAACATCCCCAGCCATGCAGAGCAGGGTGGCTCACCTTCTGAAGACTGGTGGGATTCAGCTGCGTCTTATCGATGATTTTGATTGCAACCTGCATGCAGTGAGAAAAGCTGTATTACCGTGTGACAAGCATCTTGCAGCACACAGATGGCTACATGACCTTTTTTAATCTCAAGAATGGGCAAAGACCAATACATCAATTTGAGGAAAGTGTTTTGAGCTTCATTCAAGTATAAGCATCTATCAAATCCTGGATGCCACAAAGCAATTTAAAGCCATTAAATTAATTATACTCTTGCAAATTGAAACCAGCAAAATCTAGACACAGTAGGGGGTGCCACATGGGCAGCAAAGACTCTTAGCAAATGAAATGCTTAGCAGGACACCTGCGGGCCCAAAGCCTCACCTCCCGCACCCAGGCTGCACCCCCTCACCTCTCTGCCAGTGAGTATGTGCCGCGCCAACTTGACCTTGGCAAAATTGCCTTTGCCGATGGTCTTGAGAAGACGATAGTTGCCGACGTGTGGCTGCTCATCGGCCGAGGAGGAGGAGTTGCGGCTGCGAGCGCCGGAGCGGCCCGAGCGCGTTACGACCTCAGTTCGTCCATCACCATGCGAGGTGTGCTGAGGAAGCGAATGCAAGAAGCATGAGGGCAACAAAAGCCTAGAAGCCAGGGAGCTCTGAGCACACTCGCAGTCTGGGAGAAGCTGCCTTCATTGTCTGAGAAAACACTCTACCGTAATGCTGGGGAAATGCCCAAATTCTCCATGAGGAGCACACAAACTGGCATTTTAAGGACTTTGGAAATAGATAGATATGGGTGGATAAATAGTTACCATTCAAAACAAAGTTAGGTTATAAACATTAGATAAAAGAATTCCACATGCAAATAAAATAATTCCATGTATGTTCTTGCCAGATAACAGCACAAGCAGGAAGACACTGCCATATTCGAACCAGATTTTGATTCAAACAGAATCAAAAATACACAGAGTAAAATCAATTACTTTTATTTCAAGTACACCAAGGTCACAAACATCGATTATGCTAGTTAAATTCATGTCATATTCTGTGTAAAACATTCATTAGAACTGACCACATTTGTTTAGATGTGTAATGTCATTAACTGCAGATGGATTTCAAGGTTTCCTTGAATCACAATGATTTGATGTTTTACAAACAGCATTGCTGTAGAGAAGTTGTCACCAACCGGTCAATTTTGATCGACATGTTGATTTTCAAGACATTCCTAGTCGATCATGACAAGACCATCACCTTTACCCCCACCCCTCCATCTGCAAAAGTCACCATCATGGCTCATTAGCTCCCCTGATCATTTCCTTTTAAAAGTAGCTCTTATTGTCGGAAAGGTTGGTGACCACTGCTGTAATGACAAGCACAACCCTATAAGGATTACGTCTATATGGATTATTTGTGCCTCATTTCAGCATGCACATTCTGCATGTGGGGCAGAGACGTCCCAGACTGTCCAGCAACACACTGCTGCCTTTAACACTCCCATATAGCCCCCCCACCCAAATTAACAATCAACACACACATCTGTTTAATAATAAACTCAATCTCTTTACCAATAACGTTCCTGTAATATCCAGCCCCAAGTAGGAAGCACCATTTTCCTACATATTACATAGTCCGCTTATCAAATCACTAATTAATTCACTGCGTGTCTCAGCAGTTGACAGTCCCCCTTGCTTAAATACTGAAATTTGACTTCCAGAATAAAATTTATTTAAATTTACCTTAATGGTATCATCATATTAAAGACAAAGGCAGGCTGAAAGAACATTATGTCACCTGAAATTTGGGTTTTAATCACTTTTCCCATTAAGCAGAAGTGATTATTAAATGAAGCCATCTGGAGGTCAGCAATTTGTTGCAAAAATACGCCCATGTGCTTCTTTTTCAAGTATAAGTGCAAACGGAGGACATCTTCATAAATAACGACCTCCCACTCCAGTCTCACAGGGTATTACGTGGACAGCCATGCAGTATAACCCACTGACAATAAATAAATAAGGTGGGGGGTTTTTTTCACCATGGAACGACTGAACTGGTTAAAATGTTTGTGTTGTGTGTGTTTGTGTGTGTGTGTGTGTGTGTGTTTTAATCACTGCAGTTTAAGCCCCTATCCTGTTTTACTAAATCCAATCAGAAGTATGATTTCTAGACATCTCTTCTGATGCACATCGTTTCCCCTCATATCACTGTGTCGTTCAACCATTAAGTAGATAAATACGATAACAACTGAATTATGGATACACTTATTGAGATCTACCCACACTTCCTGGATCATTAAATGTGGTTCATATAAAAATAGAAGTGCCTTACTTTATGCCCCGAAATTACCCACTAGTCTTCTATAGTTTATAGGTAAGTTCACGGATCGCGACTTTATTTTGCACAATTCGAAATTAGTTCCAATTAGCGCCAGTAAAAAGCATAGAATCGGTTTATACTGTATATTTTTCCTATATACATAAAAGCGTGATATAACACATATGGTAAAACTATTTCCACGCTCAAAATATTTGTACAACGCAAAATATTTCCAAATCAAGTTAAAAGTTTGCCCTTGGAAAATGCTTCAAAGCACAGAGGTATAACCCTCAGGCAGACATATTTAAAATGTTAATAGTATTATTATTATAATTATAAGGAACTTACTATAGTGATGCGGTGCCTCTTGACTGAGTGCGTGCCCTTCATCTTCGCATTGGCGATCTGAATGGCATCGAAGCAGATTGGCTTCTGGCTTTTGTGCGACTGGTTCATTGATCCGTACGCCTTCGCCGAAAGCTCAGAAAGGCGTCAAAGCATGCCGCTACCTGTCAGTTTCGGAGGGGTGGGATCGCCAGTCTCCCTTATTTCAGTGAGCGACTGGCACTTCTCAGTGCCGATGCTTCCCAAAGCCAAGCGACATGCTTAGGATATACGGCATATTCTCCAGCAAGCTTGCCTATGTGATCGCCGCAAAATCCCGGCAGTAATGCTGAAATTATGAACCAATCACACGCTATAATATTACCGTATATTTAGCGTGAAGACATTTATCAAACTTAAAAAGAGATTCAGATTAAAGTCTATTACACCTGCAGTTTAAATGCATTAAAACTAATGTATGGCAGACTTATTACGGTAATACGCGGTCGAAAATATCCTAATTAGAGTATGCAACGAAGAACTGGTGTCCGCTTGACGAAATTTGGCCAGTGCATCTGATCCACCTCATCCATAATCTCGCTATTTAAAACGCACATTTATAAATACACTTTAAGCGATGTCATCGTAATGCAGATCCACTCTGTGACTGATGTGGAAGAAACTCTATGCAACTTGGGCTGTTTTAAATATGGGATCCGCGGGACGGCCTCCGGTGACAGTCAGTTTGACGCAGAGAGAGGAATCAGCATCGGCTAAATCGTGCCCAGAGATCCCGCAGGTCTCGTACGTCAGTATTACACGCGAAACAGAGCCCTGATGCTGTCTGTCGCTCAGATCAGCTTGGCATCATTTCTGTGCTACAGTTTTGAAGGTAGGAGTATAAGTCCTGGCCCGATGGGAGCGGCGTGCAACCGATGCACCGCAGCCTCATAAATCTACGTACACAGAAAGAATTGACATCGGTGCAAGGTGACAAGGAGCCTCACACACGTTTCTGTCCGTCCGCTGACAGCGATACAGACAGCATTGAGGGAGAAATGAGCTCTCAGTGTGCGTAGATCACATGGAGCCAGTTAATCTGTGACACAGCATGCTGTCAATATTGCGCATAAAGAAAATGTGAGACTTTACTGGAAAGAGCATTTGAATATACTTACATTTTCCGTCTCTCGCTCATTGACTGTAGGCAAAGGTGTTCTCGTTGACATTTTTAATCAGTTCCCCGGAGAGATTTGATCGTGCAGCACCTTAGCTGGAAAGGTGATAAGCAGTTCTGTGCTTGCAGATGCAGAACATGGGCTCGATTATGAGTCTGAACCGAGATCCAAAGCCAGAATTCAGTAGGGTAACCTAATGTGCGGAGTCCCGGTCGCACATCGACTGTGCACAAGCCAAAAGCCGCACTAGCCTCGCATTATCCTTCAGCGTAGCTGCCCTAACTAGCGTGCACAGCGTTTCTGCAAAGGCCACTCATTCCGCAAAATCGCTTAAATCAGTTTATACCTTTGAACCTCAAACCTTTTCTCTCCGTTAGTTGTCAGGATTCCCCCCTCCTCCCATGGCCTAATGACAGGACTCAAACACTTAAAAGGCCCGCAATAACTGCACGGCATTCAGACAAGGAGATGGAAAGTGCATGGGGAGGATGCTTCGTGTAAAGCCGAATATATCCGCCTCTTTTCCGCTGTGGGGTCCGCAGGATTAGACGCGCACCGTCTCCCTATAATGCCCACTCTGCTGCAGGCTCAGCTGCTCCAGAGTAAAAAATAAAAATCTGATGGCTGGCTCCAAGATGGCCGATCGCTTGGCTGAAGAGCACCTGGAGGAAGTGAGCGAAACGGCGGCTGCCAGAGCTCATTGGCGCTGCTGCAGGAGCGGTGCTGTTTGTTGTTGCTAGGGCGATTGCAGAGCCTGCAAGTCAGTGCTCGCTTAGTGCATGCTTATCGTCGTCCCTCATGTCCTTATGTTCAACCCGGTTCTGTCAGCTTCATAACAATTGACATTCCCCTGCAACTAGCTGTCCTCTGCATCCTGTATATTTATGTTAACAGTGAAGATTTAAACTTTCAAATATGCGTTCAACGTAAATTTAATTCGTATGTCGTAACGATGCCTGTAGTCCAATGTGAATTGTGTAATTCGTATCCCGTCTTATTTTTTTACACATTCTGTGTAATACTACATATTACATACGTATACATAGTGAGGCATAAATATAGTATGGTAGAAGGTGGATTGTACGTAGTGATAATACACGATTGTGACTTATTGAAACATACATTGCGGTGTCAATAGGGTGACCAGATAATCTTTATCAGCGAGGACACTTTCAGCTACTTCAGGTTTTACAAGCAACTTTAAAACTTTAGTGCTCATGTACTTGACTAAATAGTTCAGTTCTTCTTGTGCTTTGACTGGTTTGTTTCCTTGATTGAAAGACTCATCTAGCTTGTCTACTGTTACATAGTGCTGGAAAACAAGCAGGGCAGTGGGTCCCGAGGACCGAGTTTGAGAATCAAAGCCCTAAGCATTAAATTATAATACATTTTCCTTCTTGGAGATGCAGACAGCCATTTTTTTACATTTGGAATTTTAGTGTGATATGTTAGCCCTTACTAAGTGTACCACTTTACCACTTTAGACAGTCAGAAAAAACCTGTTCATTGGTCCATGTGCGTGAATCTAAGTGGCGTTTATGAAGCTTCATTAAATCCTAGTCTGCTTCTCTTCTGTCTATCCAGAAGACCCATACTTATGGACAGTGGCGTCGGAAGGATTTTGAAATGGAGGAACCAAATTTGTATATTCTGACATTGCAGTGGGTACACATGCATTATTCATAGAAGCGTTGACAAAGAATGCAATGATGAAAGATTTAAAAATAATTTTAGAATAATATAGATTTCATAATTTAAAATAAGACTAGCACTGTTTAGGGTAAAGTTTGTCTGACACTGGACTGCAATCTTAGTTAGGTGTATGTTTCGTCCTTCTGTTCTGCATGCGCAACAAATTGGTCTCAGTAATGTCCGTTCGTCCGTCCATCCTGGTGCCAAATTTTGTCTGCCGAAATTAGGAGGGTTCACGTCTCCCCTGTTTCTGACACACCTGTTTATAGGGAGGCCACCAGAGAAGGCTGGGCAGTGTTCTGTGTAAGGGCCAGGGAGGGGTCAGCTGATATCCCAGCACTACAGGACCAAGGACACCCATGATGGCAGCCTGTGGCACACAGGAGGTCCAAAAAACTAGCTTATAGTGATCTATGGTTAGACTCGCATTATTGGGCGAGTCTGTCACACTTCCATGTTATATTTTCCCTGTGGGCACACAAACATCTGATCACAAGTTATGTCTAAACAATGTAATAAGCGAAGTCACATGCATTAGGCAACAAAATTTTGCAGATCCAAATATATATATATAGCATTTGAATTATATATATATATATATATATAGTCTTATATATAGCTCCTATTAGTTCTGTATATACTTGTATATTTGTATATCT
Organism: Isichthys henryi; assembly: GCA_026776945.1. Taxonomy (NCBI): domain Eukaryota; kingdom Metazoa; phylum Chordata; class Actinopteri; order Osteoglossiformes; family Mormyridae; genus Isichthys; species Isichthys henryi. The sequence goes on from JAODJX010000184.1 coordinate 14,625, forward strand.
GTACATACCTACGCTATATATTCCCACATATGGCAGACCCTATGTACTCCTCTTGGTACATGCTCTACACAACTGCACTGTATGGTAATATATAGCATTATTACGGTACTCTCTGTAAATAATGCCATTCTTGCATTTCTGGTCAGACGCTACTGACTGCATTTCATTGGCATTGTACATGTGCTCTGCATGATAACAATAAAGGTGAATCTGATCTGAAGATGGATTTTTAATCGAGTAGTCGAGTTTAGGGGGCGGCATGGTGGTGCAGTGGTTAGCACTGTTGCCTCACACCTCTGGGACCCGGGTTCGAGTCTCCGCCTG
>JAODJX010000185.1:0-14890 GCA_026776945.1 Isichthys henryi
CATGTGACCCAGGCGGAGACTCGAACCCGCGTCCCAGAGGTGTGAGGCAACAGTGCTAACCACTGCACCACCATGCCGCCCCCGGAGACTCTAATGAAGTTAAAAAATGAATTTAGGAGGACCCTGCCTCATGCCCATAGCTTCCGGGACAGGGTCCGGACTCCCCGCGACCCAGAAGGATTAGCGGCTTGGAAAAAGGATGGATGGAATTTAGGAGGATGGACGCCGTAATCGGTGGGAATCACGGCCACACGTCCTGCCTTTTCGCCAAATGTGCCGCCGACCCTCCATTACGATGCAAAACTGCGTGAAGGTGATTCCTAAGTACACTTGGGAGTTTGCCGACTGTTTCCGTGCAGAGATTCGGACTGCAGTGCTGTCGGGAGGCATGAATCATGGTGCTGTTTACCGTTCAGGCTTTTCTTCCTTAATAGTTTAGACTGGCTCACTTGTTCAGTGAGCTAGAGCTCGGGGCTCGGAATTCCATCCCTGCACTTTGTATGAAGTCTACGGGGTCTCCCTCTTGTTGTGTGGGTCACCTCACAGGCCCAAAACCATGAGGTTGGCCAAAATGTTGAGTGTAAACTGCCCACATGAGGGCATGTGCCCTGTCACAGACTGACAGCCTGCCTAGGGTACCACCTCTGTCTAGTAATTCCTGGAACAGTCTCCCAGTGACCGTGCTGAATTGATAGACTATTTATGCGGTAGGTTAAAGGCATCTCATTGCCGATGTGTCATTTTTATGAAATGCCTTCCCCATGTGCATTGTCACTGTGACACACCGTCCCTGCTCTCTTTTAGTCCTCCTGTTGTGCGTCTCCTGACAGACTCACATAAATCAGGCTTTTGACAGCTGTGTTGTGTGTTGTCTGTGGTTCTCACCCGGAGATACAGGGATACAGTGATACAGTGAGCTTATCGCACGAGGATCCCTGTGTCACACAAACAGGGGGCTCGTTCTTTTAAAAGGGCAATAAAATGCATCTTAAAGAAGTTTCTTAATTAGGGGGCGCCATTATCCCAGGAGCGCACAGGACACCGGGGGCACCCTGAGGCCCAGCAGGTGCAGTGTATACTATACCATCTCCCTCCCCCCAAATTGGTTTATGGCATATGGCTTATCTTAAATGTAATGTACTTCCTTAAATGAGAGCATTAGTTGCGAGGGAGAGATGGTGATATTCAGTTCAATTCAATTTATTTTTATATAGCGCCTTTCACAGCAGAGTCACCCTAACGTGCTTTGCATGGGTGTGTTGTGATACATTCCTGCATCATTTATACAGAGAAATATAAAAACAGGGGAAAGACAGAAATGAAAGACAGAAAGAGCCAGTTGACAACACAGGTGAGGAACCAAAACCCTCAGACGGTATGATATCTGCTTCCTCATGACACCTGACAAGCATGACGAAGCCTCTTTTCGGGGGCAATGTATGACTCAGCAGGCTACAGATCTCTGCCCAGTTCTCAAAGGTTGTAGGTTCAAGTCCCTAGGCTGGTAGAGTAATAATATTACTGTTGGCCCCCTGGGCGGGGCCCTTAATCCCAGCTGCACCAGGAACGCCGGCTGACCTCAAAACCTGCACGTATGTGTGTCTGTGTCACTCACGCAGTGCATGATGGGATATGTGATAATGACATTGTTGCCATGGGGATGAAAGAGGTGCTTCTATTCTGTTGTATCCTTTCTGCTATTTCTAGCCATTGCTGGCCAGGAAGGGAACATTATAAGATTCAGATCAATTTATCATTCCTGCCGTCCCAGTGTGACTCCGAAAGTCTAGAACAGCGGTTACATTCATAACTTCTATGTTTGATGCTGGAATTACACTTTTATTCCAGTAAGATAAGACTCATAGAAAATGTGCCTCCCTTGTGTGACTTTGTACTTTAGTTAATGAATTAGACAGATAGTGGCTGGTGATATTAATCCCTTAAGGACAGGCGTATGCTGTTTGGTGTTTTGTCATCGCAAAATGTGAACAAAATCTTGGAAACAAAATGTAACCTTGATTTTCGCTTTTTGTGTATCTTGTAGGATTGGCTCATACTGCAAAGGCTGCATGAATTGCTCACTGTCCCTGCACTGCAAAGGCTGCATGAATTGCTCACTGTCCCTGCACTTCAAAGGCTGCGTAAAATGCATGCATGTTGCAGACTGGGGGACATTTGTGCCGCCATTTCGTGCTGAATGCTCCCGCGTTTTCAGTGACAGGCTGGGAGCAGCACTGGATGTTTCCTGGGTTTCTGGGGAATTGGGGTGGAGCCTAAAACATGCCCGATAGCTGGTGTACCTCACGGTTCTGTGCTCGGTGGGTGTTTGTGCTCCGCCCGTCTGATCGCATATACACCCGAGGTCCCAAAAGTTGAGAAATCCTGATAGGCGTGGGACACAGCAGGCATAAGTGGCCGCATGATGCACCATGTCTAGCTGGTCTAAATAAATGCTATGTAACATTTCAACTGGGAAGTAGGAATTTCTGAGTTCCTAGTTGGAAATTTCAACTAGAACACCTCCTGAAGTCAGAATTCCAAACAATATCTGTGAACATGTTCCTACGGTGTTTCTGTGAGCAAAATGCGCTGTTATCTGCTGGTATAACTAACAATGACTAACAATGAACCTGGTTTGAACTGGAGCCTGGATCTGAGCAGGATTTCTTGCTCAGCCGTGTAACTTGTCAGATTTAAGGTAGTCTGTGCTAAATGTAAGTCAACGAAGATGAAGGCCATTTAATCCGGGGTACCTTAAATCCAACAAGATACTGGGCTAAACAAGAAATCCTGCTTTTGTAAGCAGGTCCTTGGTGACTCTAGGTGGCTTCCTGACTTGTTGTGCTGTAGCTCAGGTGTGACGTCATTCCCAGCTTTGACCTCCGACCTCCAGGGTTAAAGGAGTGCAGCAGCATCCCGTCTAACTTATAGTACCAGTAACACTTAATAGGGATAATTATGCATTTATTATTTACTCTACATTTTATCATCGTTTTAATGTATATTCTCTCGAATATAAAGCATCTTGGCTTTTTAGGGAGTAGAGGTACAGTGTAGGTACACTCCATCGTGTAGGTACTGTATGTATGCAGTGCCTGTCATGTATGCAGTGCCTGTCATGTATGCAGTGCATTTGATGTCACCGTAGTATCCAAGTCGCCTAACATCCTATTGGACAGAACGCAGTCCGGACCTGTGTTATGCCTCATCTCTCAGTCAGGGTTTAGTTCCTGGCATATGATACTTAAACAGTCGTTTATCTGTAATGATTTTTTTTGTTTGTTTTCGTGTTATCTATGTTCTGTCCCATCCAATACTGTGGGAGCACCGTGTGTGTTGGGGGGGGGGGGGGGGTGGTGTTGGGCTGATTTGGTCCCTACCAGTGTAGAAGCCAAAGCTACACTCTTGATTTATTAGTTTAGAGTTTAGTTCGTTGGTTTCCATGTGAATTAGGAGCTGAATGTTATATTTAAAATGCTTTTCTTTTCACTGATTGCTTTATTGTTTTCTTGAACCCAGCAAGGGTATATTGAAGAACACTTATATTTTTTCTAAAATTAGAAGTGTAATAAAAAAATGGCATTGTTAGACCTATTTCCACTTATATGTGAATAAAAATACAAATAATATTGTTGGCTCAACAAATAAAGATCCGGATAACAATAGAAGGCTCTCTGTGTGTCCTTATGGAGACCCAGGACAGCGGGCGCCTCGTCACACAGGAGCCCATGGCTGCTTTTTCCGCTGGCGGACGGTCAATAGAGCCACGGGCCTGTGCCGCCGTGCACCTTCCACCCCAGTGTCAGTGTCGCGGTGCCATCCTAGGAGGGTCTCTGCGCGGCCTTATGGAGACCCGGGACAGCGGGCGCCTCGTCACACAGGAGCCCATGGCTGCCTTTTCCAGTGGCGGACGGTCAATAGAGCCACGGGCCTGTGCCGCCGTGCACCTTCCGCCCCAGTGTCAGTGTCGCGGTGCCATCCTGAGATGTGGCAGGGTCTGTACTATTGCAGGTGCAGACTGCCACCCTACACAGACCGGTGTGGAAAACTGACTCATTGATGGACTTTGGCTTTGCTCTTGACCACAGTCTGCATCTTCCAAGCCCAAAGGGGGGGTTGGGCAGCCAGTTGACCTCTGACCCCCTGAGGGTTTTTTTTCCCTCCTACTTGTGAGTTTTTGGTTCCTCTCCTCTGTTGTCACTTGCCTTTCTTTCCTACATTTTGTTTGTCTTCCCTTTTCCCTGTTTTTGTATTATTTTCTATTAATGATGTTGTGATGTATTATAACACACGCATGTAAAGCGCCTTGGAGCGACTCTGTTGTGAAAGGCGCTATATAAAAATAAATTCAATTGAACTGAATTTAATTAGGGTAAGGGAGCATGGCTGGGTCCAGTCTGTGAAGCCGGATGCAGGACGACTGAAAGGTCCTTTAGAAAGCAAAATGGCCGTCAGCCCCTCAGTCTGTGGCTTTCTCCTTCAGTGATGGGAGGCAGCAGACCTCAGCCACTGCATTCTGCAGTGGGAAACACTCGCTTCTCAGAAATGTCCACGCCGGCAGTCGGGATGCTTTCTCTTGTTGTTCTTCGTAGCCCAAGGCGCTGCTGTATGTGGGCAGATCCTCCAAACGGTGTCTCTCCCACAGAGGCATTAAAGGAAGCAAAGTGATGCTGGAAATGGGCGTTTTTATTAACACGCGCGTGAGTCAGGACTGCGGAGCCATTTAACTGGAGCCGGCAGTGAGACGCAGCTGTTACTCTGAAAGCTCAATAGGGTGGTACTTTGTCACGGTTTTGCCAGCCAAAAACATCCCAGTTCCTTTTAAAGTGAAGAAAATTTGCAACAAAATAAATAACGTTATACATCTATGACTGAACTGGTCCCATTCAGCCCGTCGTCAAGCTAGTAATTACTGCATCTTTCTGATCTTTTATAATTTCTAAAGAAAATAATTAATTATGCTGTTATATAATTAGCTCCCATTACTTGTAATTGTGTTCCTCTGATATATTTTCTCATTAAGCGCTAATAGCAGTATTTCGTTTTGCGATTGTTATTTTTATGAACCGTTAAGGGATAAAAGGAATAAATTAACTTTTCTACCGAATCTACAGTAAGTGTATAGTTACTTCTCCTCTGTTCTGCAACACGATTAGTTATATCTGGTAAAGAAATACATCTTACAGTATGTCATATTTAAGTACTGTTTAGTATTGAATTGAATTTGTACTTCCATCTTTCTAAGCTTATCAGTAAAATACCATTTTCAGTACGTTTTAGGGAAGTGTTTCAGATAAAATTTTCAAAACTGTAACTACGTTTTCTGTATGTATCCTTTTTTTTCCTTGAATGTATTTATATTTAATGTAGAAAATGTATGTTCAGCCATAGCCATTTACGATTCTGCTGTTTAATGGAAACGAATCCTCTCACCTCGTAAATGCTGACCCCTGTTTCCAGGGCACAGTGGTATGAGCCACATACTCTGGGGTCTTTAAGAGGCTCTTTAAGAATGAGATTGTAATGCTATTTTCCATTTGCCAAGTCACCAAGACCGAAGTCATTAGCAAACACAGCTCTTTATGGGAACAAGACAGTGCATATAAACAGGTTAAATCAGCTTTCTTTTCCTCTATCCCACCCCATACAATTAATGTAAAATAAAACACAGAGCATCTTATTCACATCCTTTGCTTATTTTGCTTATTTATTTGCTTGCTTATTTATTAAGTACAAAATCTATCCGTCTGTCTTCCCACCACTTATCCAGTAGAGATACAGTGAGTCTGAAGTCTGTCCCAGTCCATCACAGGGCACAGGGTAGGGGACATCCTGGATGGGATGCCGGTCCATCACAGGGCACAGGGTAGGGGACATCCTGGATGGGATGCCGGTCCATCACAGGGCACAGGGTAGGGGACATCCTGGATGGGATGCTGGTCCATCACAGGGCACAAGGCACATAAAATGGCATTTGGCTGAAGCATGTTTCTTGGACTGTGGTGGGAAACCCAGGCCACATCTCGGGAACATGAGACCTACACCCACAGAGCAGTAGCGTGAAGCAGCACTGCATTAGCACAGGATCACTCTTTAATAGTCACACTGTTTGTACCTATTGTTGATTATCTGGTTTTTATGTTGTCACATCTGTGAAATAAACCAATGCTGCCTGTATCAACATTTTGGCAGCACAGCACACAGTAGGCATATCAGATTATGCTGAAAGCAGTGAAGAGGGTGCACTGGCTTGCTGAAACAGGGCCTCCTGTCCCGCCCAACTCCAGCCCTGCCTTGTCCCAGCTCCAGCCCCTCCCAGTCCCAACTCATGTACCGCCCTCTCCCAGCTCCAGCCCCGCCCACTCCCAGCTCCTGTCCTGCCCTCACTCAGCTCCAGCCCCGCTCACTCCCAACTCCTGTCCTACCCTCTCCCATCTCCAACCCACCCTCTTCCAGCTCCAGCCCCCCCCCCGACCACCGCCCGCCCCGCCCCCGCCCCGCGCCCCCCCCCCCCCCCCCCTCCGCTCGAGCCCCGCCCACGCCCAGCTCCAGCCCCGCCCTCTCCCAGCTCCAGCCCCACCCCACTCCCAGCACAGGCCCCCCCTTTCCCAGCTCCAGGCTGATTTTAGCTGGGCAGAGAGAGCAGAGACAGCCCTGCCAGCAAGGTTTGGTGAAAGTCATGATGCACATGGGTCTTTTATCTGCGTGAAGGTTCTCTGTTCACTTCATCCAACATAGGAGCATGAGAGGCTGCCTTCGCAGACGCAGTATTACAGGGGGGTGGGAGGTGAGACGGGCTGACTTACCACGTCTGCAGGCGCCGTCTCTTTCTCATACTGGGCAGGTTTGGAAGGTAATTACCAAAGGGCTATGTTTGCTAATGACGTTAGGTTGTGTGACCCCGGCGAACTGAAATTAACTACATGCCTTCCCAAGGGGCACCTTCAATTTACAGGTTATGGAAATAAGCCAAGGGGGCTCACTCTTTGTGCTGTGTTGACCGCGGGAGGGGCGACAGCGGCGCAGGGTCAGCTTCCAGCCAGAGAGACCCCAGAGTGTGTGGGTTAAACCACTGCCCCCTGGAGACAGGGGGGAACATTAGCAGCCGTAAACAAAGAATCATGTCTACTTAAGGCCCTAGCATCGTTAATTCCTATACCTTTTTTTTAAATATTTGAAAGTATAACCATTATAAGGCTACTACATTTTTAGTTTAAAAGTTTTTAAGTGGATAAAACTTATGCACCGTTTGATGCCAAATACAAAAGCTTGGCCATTTTTGTATGAAATGCATTTTTTATATATATAAATCGATCTGCTCCTCCCTAAAATTGGCTTTTCAAAATGTCAAGTCTCCAGTGAATGACGGCAGGTTTTAAATCAGCAATAATGGTCCCCCCTGCCACGCGTGTAGATTGCTGTTGAGTGTCTTCCAATCATTAACGTTATCTGATTTTAAAGCAAACGTACAATGACGAAATCTGTCAGTGTGCATGAATGTTTCTATGTGCTGTCATTTTCGCCCCAAGTTAATATACTCCTCTGAAGTTGCCATAGCAACTACCATGGGGGTGCGTGATATCTGCCTGTTTCAGTACGGCTGTTCTCCTTTGGAAAAAAAAGATATATAAGAGTTTATTTATCTTGCTAAAGCAAATTCTTCCTCTTGTCTTTATTAAATGACCTTTGCTTCTCAGAAAATGTTTGCCCAGCAATGGAAAGCTGGTTGGTAGTACAAAGCCGTCTTGTTTGATCATTCAGGGCTCAGATCAAGGAACAGACCAGAGCATTTCCATTGGACTACAGTGGCTGAAAAGACAGCTGCACTTCACCGTGTCCGAAGATTACGCAGGTCCATTTTTTTAGTCTGATGAAAAATTTGTTGGGAGAGTTGAGAAATATTTTTGAGCCGCATCTAAAGGAAAGGCAAGCACAAAGTAAGTTCGAGGGAAAGTTCAGTAACAATTAACTGTAATGCTCATCTCTAGTAGGGGTGGTGCAGTTAGCACTGTCACCTCACTCCAATGGGACCTGGGGTGGCACTGTGGTGCAATGGTTAGCACCCAGCAGGACCTGGGGTGGCGCCCTGGTGCAGTGGTTAGCACAGTTAACTGACTCCAATGGGACCCAGGGTGGCAATGTGGGGCAGTGGTTAGCACAGTGATTAGCACTGCTGCCTCACTCCCATGGGACCAGAGTTTGAGTTTCTGCCATAGCTCCATGTGTGTGGAGTTTGCATGTTCTTCCCATGTTGTCGTGCAGTATCCTTGGGGTACTCCAGTTTCCTCCCACAGTCCAAGAACATTTGAGATTAATTGAAGTTGCCAAATTGCCCATAGCTGTTCATGTGAATGTGTCCTGTGATGGGTTGGTGCCCCGTCCTGGGATGTTCACTGCCTTGTACCTATAGGCTCCAGGCCCTCTGTGACCCTGAATAGAACAAGTAGTGTCAGAAAATAAATGGATGGACAAGTCTTAATTGTATGGTTTTATAAGGCCAAGCAATCTACAGATCTTGTGGAGGCCAGCATAAAAGAAGCACTTAGGTCTTTTTGTGGGGCAATTACATTTGCACCTGAAATAACCTGCTTCTCTTCTATTTTGGTGATTAACTAAGATCATGAAAGACAAACAGAGGCAGCTGTTATTATTCTCCGCCTGATACTCTTAGACTAGACAATGGCCTGTAAAAGCTGCATTCCACTGGCTTACATTCCTAACTCAAGGTGTTTCTTTTTGTTTTCAAATTTTATTTAGTGTTAAGGCCATTCATCACACACATAGCACCTCCACAACATGTGGCACAATACAACCTGGACCGCTGCTTCTGTTCATTGAAGCTCCTTTTTACTACACTTCTAAGTACGAGCTGATATGTGACCGTGGAGAAAGCGGAGAGCGCTCGTTCATTCGAGCCGCCTTTATTCGTGCTGTGTGCCTGGTATGCAGCGTCCACATGCAATCGTTTCGGAGAAGTGCCATCGGCGCTGTCACACTGTGGCTGACTGTCTGATTAGCCTGATAAGTGACGTCCACACTGGATGCAGCCGCTGTTCCCAAAGACGGCAGCTTTGTTGGATAAACAAACAAACAAAAAAACCTTTATGGACTACAGCATTTGTCAGGGTTGTGGGCAGGAAGGATCAGGTAGGCAGGCAGGCGAAAGTCGGGGATTTATTCAGGGGAAGATGACTATGGGACATAACAACAGAACTAACATCAATGACAGACAAAAAGCGGGGCAAGACGTGGACTGAAATAGACAAGACATGGCAAAACAACAGGGTACAGCTGGGTACGATTGGGGAAGCACACGTGGATAATCAGGGGGGCGTGGCACACACGAGGATCGGACGAACCAGGCATGACAGCATTGGATACTGATAGCTACTGACTTTGGATGTACTTTTGTCAGTTAAATATGAAATGAGCTCCTAAGGACAAACACCAGTTGGACTGTATTCTGTAAGATATTCGTTTGTTTGTTTTGGTTATACGTAACATTCTGTAAGATATTCGTTTGTTTGTTTTGGTTATACGTAACATTCTGTAAGATATTCGTTTGTTTGTTTTGGTTATACGTAACATTCTTGTATGATATTCGTTTGTTTGTTTTGGTTATACGTAACATTCTTGTATGATATTCATTTGTTTGTTTTGGTTATATGTAACTTTCTGTAAGATATTCGTTTGTTTGTTTTGGTTATACGTAACATTCTGTAAGATATTCATTTGCTTTGGCTATACGTAATATTCTGTAAAATATTCATTCATTTGTTTTGATTATAAATGCGACCACACTATTCCAACCTCAGCATCCGTCTCTGCCCCTGTTCTGGCGTTTCCTACTATTACCGTGCACAGTGTGTCTGCGTACCTGTGATGTGAGACCATGTGGGAGCCGTTAAGCTGGGTGGCATTAAATTCCGAGATGTGCATTGTCACAGCACCATTCTTTACTGTTTTACAGTAGAATAAATTTCCCATTTACAGTTTTGGTGTTCAGCATGAATAATGATAAATATAGCAGCACTAGGTCTATGGGTGTTACAGCATGAATAATAAACCGATTATGTAATGCATAGGTGTGGGGGGGGGAGGGTATCTTTACATTATAATTACTGAGGCCATTTCTGATAAGTACCTTGGTATATTATGTGACTACAGTGTACCTGTAATCCTAAGGTCTGACTCATGGTGGGTATGTCACTTTGTCACTTCCTGTCCGGGCATTCAAATTAATTCATTCTTTAATGGCAATCCTGTAAAGCAGGATTTTATTGACACCTCCCCCCCATATGAGAAAAGACCTGAGCTAAGGATCCCCTCAAAACTAAGGGTTGGTTACCCCCCCGGTATTTCTGTCTGTTCTCTTACCATCACCAGGCACCAGGGTTAGGCTGAGGGACTGTGGTTCCTTGATATTGTGACACTGACAAACTCTGCCCCCCCACAAACACCACAAAACATCCCCCCCTCCCCAACACACAAACTTGTCACTATGAACAGACTAACTGGTAACACTTTGCTTGACGGGGCACAAACATTGACTAATAACTCAGTTACTACTGAATTGAAAATTATGAATCATGAACAAATATAGTAGCTTCTTGAGATAAAAGATGCATCATGATTCATTAATTATGAACAAACATGACATTGGTATTTCACTTGTGTCATTCATCACTTTTCCTTCAGTAGTTCCCAAAAGGTTCACGGAATTAGATATAGTAAAAAATATTGTAACTGCTTGAGACAAAAATGTCACAATTCATTAAAGACGAATTAATTTGAGATCAGTATGTAACTATGACTTAGTTTGTTGTTAATTAATACAAAGTCATAGCATGATACTATATTATCTGTGCTCCGTCAAGTAGGGTGTTACTGACTAATTGTACTGTCACTGTCGCACTGCATACCTGCTGGCTGCTCTGTCCGCCCACCTCATTTAGCACATCGTTGCGTCTCCGGCTGCACTGTCACATTCCGGCCCACAGTCTGTTTCTGTTTTGGTTTTGCTGTTTTGTTATATTATTATTTAGAAAGTAGCACTTCACTTGAGGGGACATAAATAAATGACACACTTACTTAATGCATTAATTAAGCATTACCTAAGTGTTAGTTCATCATTCAATTATGATGGTTCATGTATTGCATGGAGGAACTATGTTACATTATTAATATAGTTCCTGAACGGAATACATGAACTGTCATGATTGATTAATGATGAACAAGCATGGGATCAGTACATAACTAGCACTTAGTTACTGGTTAATACATTAATTTAGCGTGTCCTGCTACAATATTTGTGTCCCCTCAGTTAAATTGTGACTATTTTGGGTTTCATTCCTCTGACTTACTTCTCTTGCTGTTTCTTTGTAACATGCACTGCAATCCAAGGAGACACATTTCGTTCCTATACATTGCACAGCGTGTTGATGTGGGGGGTGGGCGTCCCAGGATGAAAACCCCTGCCTGAGCAATGGAGATGACATCGCAGTTCCCTAGACTGGTTACTGTATTGTTTACAAAAGAAATACTTTTCAATGGAAGGAAATATGCAACATTAATGGTGAGATATCCAGAGGCTGCCCTGGAGTTGCAGAGTTGGGGGAGCACAGCCATGCCATTCACATCTAAGGGACGCAAAACTACAGCTGCACCCAGATCAGCCAGCGCAGGGAGAGACCCTGGGAGTGTGGGGAGGAGGTTCTCAGCCTCCCTGTAATCGGCCCACATCCAGCTGACAGGACGCCAGCGCAGGGAGAAACCCGGGGAGTGTGGAGAGGAGGTTCTCAGCCTCCCTGTAATCGGCTCACATCCAGCTGACAGGACGCCAGCGCAGGGAGAGACCCGGGGAGTGTGGAGAGGAGGTTCTCAGCCTCCCTGTAATCGGCCCCACCTCCAGCTGACAGGACGCCAGCGCAGGGAGAGACCCGGGGAGTGTGGGGAGGAGGTTCTCAGCCTCCCTGTAATCGGCCCACATCCAGCTGACAGGACGCCAGCGCAGGGAGAGACCGGGGAGTGTGAGGAGGAGGTTCTCAGCCTCCCTATAATCAGCCGCTGAATCTGTTCAGTCCCCAGGCGCAGAGTGATTGCTTAACAGGACTAACAACTGGGAATAAATTGAAACACTATATAGAGCAGCATGTCATCTATATATGAATCATTTATATACTCTTTAAACGATTAACAAGCTTATATAAAATTTAATTTGTAACCAATTCGTAGACATTTACGTATGCAAAAGATACAAAAATATTTGGGTAGACAGAGAGAGAGTGTCTGATAGCAGATTTTGTTTGATGAATGGAATTACAAATATAGAGGCTCATGTGACGATAAATGATATTTGAAAGCCATTTATTTATTTTTTCATTGATTGGTTACTTTCTTTGTGGACAAGTCAGGTAAATATAGGTTTGGCATCAACAGGTAATAAGCAGCCTCCCCTAGTTCCTCAGAGAAGGTCTTTGTGGGTCGGCTGTCACGACTGACGCGGTGCGGAGCGGGGAAGCAGGCAAAGGGAACAGGACTGGGGTAAAATAAAGGGGCTTTAATAGGAAACAGAGCAAGACAGACATATAGACTTCAATGACTGGACTCGGGAAAACATACCTAACGCGCGCGGACTAAATACATTGGACTAATGACAGTAACAGGAAACAGCTGGTGAGCCCGGGGAATCCACACAGTGTTAAGGAAGGGGCGTGGCACAGAGGAGGATCGGATGAGCGGGGCATGACATCAGCTGACATCATCACCATGAAGGAAAGGCCACATGAAAGTACAGGCAGACTTATTGCAGTACTGCACACTGCCATGATTTTGATGGCAGTTATAATGAGTGTCATATGACTGATTTACTCACGTTTTATGACAATGTGAAATGCTTTATGGCTGATAATTGTATCAGGATTCAGCAAAGTGAACTGCAGTGAAATGAAGATGCCAGATGTGATGGGGACAATCAGTGCCACATTCAGATCCGTTCTCCGGACAATCTGTTCTTTATCATCAGAAAATAAGACAAACATACATGCTGTCCCTGGGCGACTGGAGACATTCCTATGCTTACATGTGACTTTTCATGGCTGCTACACTAATCTACACTCAGTTACCATACTCACTGCATACTCGCGATAATCACTGCATGCTCACCATGCTAACTGTATATTCACCATACTCCCTGCATGCTTACCATGTTCATTACATGTTCACCATGCTCTCTGCATATTCACCATATTCACTGCATGTCCACTATATTCACTGCATTTTCACCATGATCTCTACAAGTTTACCATGCTCACTGCATACTCACCAAACTCATCGTATGCTTTCCACACTCACTGCATACTTGCTACACTCACTGCATATTCACCATGCTCACTGCGTGTTCACCATACTCACTGTATACTCAAAATGCTAACTGTATGCTTTCCACACTCACTGCATGCTTACTACACATACTGCATATTCACCACTCACTGCATGCTCACCATACTCACTGTACACTCAAAATGCTCACTGCATGCTTTCCACATTCACTACATAGTTACTACGCACACTGCATATTTACCATACTCACTGCATGCTTACCTTGTTCATTACATGTTCACCATGCTCTCTGCATATTCACCATATTCACTGCATGTCCACTATATTCACTGCATTTTCACCATGATCTCTACAAGTTTACCATGCTCACTGCATGCTCACCATACTCATTGTATACTCGCCATACTTGCTGCATACTCACCAAACTCATCGTATGCTTTCCACACTCACTGCATACTTGCTACACTCACTGCATATTCACCATGCTCACTGCATGCTCACCATACTCACTGTACACTCAAAATGCTCACTGCATGCTTTCCACATTCACTGCATAGTTACTACGCACACTGCATATTTACCATACTCACTACATGCTCACCATACTCACTGCTTTCCACGTCCTGTAACATTATGAGGACTCACTACCCATTGCATCACTGAATTCCTCACTGGTTACTTATATACCATAAAAGCAGTTGGATGGCATTGAGGTCAGTGCTGTGGTCCATCTCTCCAAATGGAAGAGGCATGTAAGAAGGTGCTCCAGCCTACCTACTGGAGGAGGCGTGTGAGGCAGCCACTTGGGGAGCAGGTGACAGGCAGACTCAGCCGTGAGCAAAACCCACGCAGAGCAGGAGATTCACAGGCAGAACTCCTGATGTCAGGCTGCAGGGCCTTTTATTAGAATGGTGCAATTTGGGTTCTCTGTAAAAGCCTCAGTACATACTCATTTAATCCAGTCTGGGACCTCAGTCACAGTGTCTCTCCCATTAATTTAGCCAAAGTATTTGCAGTAGAATAGAAAAGAATTACGATCACATCTCAAATCCTGTAGCAAATAGAAGCACAATGTAATGCTTGTCTTGAAAACAAATTTGGAATTAGGTATGGATTAAATAATCTGATAAGCAAGTAGTGTAAATGCCTGGCCTTGTTCACGCTGGCGAGGCTGAATCGGAGTGCAACGTTTCGTTATAATGTGCGTTACTTATGACGTCTCTCTCATTATTTGAGTGTGTTTAAATAGCGGTTTATGTCAGTCGGCAGTGCTGGCAGACATGATGGTCTGTGTTATACGAACCAGACTTACTCACATTCAGAGGTTGTTTTGAATTCTGGCCAGCCAGTTACTTTGTCAAAAGCACAGAAGTGTGACCTTGCATTTTGAGGTCGGGGGGGGGGGCTCTGTCACTGCCTGTATCTGCCTAGGCTGGCCGGGTGTCCGGCCCAGTCGACCCACTTCCTGTATGCAGGGACGGATTATGGGTTGTGTGGGCCCCTGGGCAAAACGTTCGCGAGGGCCCCCCCCCCACCACCACCAGCACCA
>JAODJX010000186.1:0-14820 GCA_026776945.1 Isichthys henryi
CCCATGTCGTGGTGGGGTTTCCTCCGGGTACTCCGGTTTCCCCCCACAGTCCAAAAACATGCTGAGGCTAATTGGAGCTGCCAAATTGCCCATAGGTATGCATGTGTGAGTGAATACTGTGTGTGTGCGCTGTAATGGGTTGCTGTCCCATCCTGCATTGTTCCCTGCCTTGTGCTTATAGCCTCCAGGCTAGGGTCAGGACCCCCCTTAACCCATTTTACAGAAAATGGGTGGATGGGATCTCTCCAGCCCGGGCTGTGTGTTTGTAGAGATGGTATAGACAGGTTCCCCAGAGCCCTTAATTATCATACATCCATGTTTAAGTTTCATCCTAAAAAAAAAGAAACTTGTCTCCCACTTAAAGCTTTCTGGTCAATCATGGCTGTTTGCTGTTGAATATAAGACCATGTTTGCTTGAGTAATTGATAAGCTTAATATTTTATTTTCTTGTTCAAATGTCCTGCATGAACAGTTCCATCGAGACCAAATTCTCTAAGTTACTCTTTTAATCAAAATCAATTTTGCAAATAACAAAACATACAATGATTATGTGCAACTGTCAGCTTTGCTGACATGTAATTAAAAGAATCCATCCATTTATGTTTAATAATTGTGTATTTTTGTCTTCATCTAATTGGCTGAAAAAATGGCCTGAAATTAACCATCTTGAAAGAAAAAGCTTCTAAAATAGGGAATATTTGTAAATTTCAGAAGCTCCAGCATGGCAACCTCCAAAAAAGCCAGTTTTCCAGCAAAATTTTGCCAGTCATCCACCATTGTTAGGTCTGAAACGCTGAAAGGCGAACTACTGTTCCAAACTGTTAGAAGTTGGATGGCTGGCTCGATCAATGGACATTTTAAAAAGAAGCTTCTGCAGAGTTCCCATCTATTTTTTTTCACAAAATACGGTATTTGGTAGCATCCTAGCAGTTCAAAACAATACTACCCGTAAACCAACCAGGCAATATGAATATAAAAAGAAACATGTTTAATCTATTTTGAGATAAAATGTACTGCATAACCATGTATTTTGCCAAAATCGATTTATATGGTTAAAAGTAGTATTTTTTCTATCACATAAGCGGTCTTTTACAATTACTTTATAAAAACGCACTTAAAATGCAGGCAAAAATGTGGACGTCTTTCCATGGTCCTCAACCCCGACATCACGTGATCTCCTCGCAGAGGATGCCGGTTTACATTTCTAGAAGCGTGCGTATGTGTTTAGGAAATTAGCAATAATTGTACGATTTCCCTTGGTTTTTTGTTTTTAGTTCGTGAAACCTAGGACTTTATTATGGATGACGAAGAGGAGACCTATAGGTTATGGAAAATTAGGAAAACAATAATGCAGGTGGGTAAAGGCGACTCATTTTAATTTCTTTTTTTGCCTGTCATAGGCAGGTCAATTTCTGGCCATAACTGGGGAAAGCGTTGTACAGTTATACGAAAATAATTTATGCTACATTTGTTATGAATATTATTTTCTTTTTCTGTGGAAATCCAAATAGCTACTTTCCTCTAATTAGCTGTATAAACTTTCAAATGCATACCATACCAAATGCATACGTTTATTTTTTCCATTCATCGACATTGTGTACCCGTACTGTAAATTCGACATTGAACACTAAAGTAACCCGTTATTGAAACGCTATTAAAACTATTGCGTTAAAGTGTTAAAATAAACGTAACCTAATACAGGTAATCAGTGACTGATTTCTCGGTCGTCTCTTAAATACAACAATGGAAAATGTCACTTCTCCGTCGGGCATCTTATTACTGTTTTGCTTTCCTCCTGTTCTTGCTATAGTAGGAGAATAGAAAGTAGGCCGCCGTGGTTTTTGGTGGTTGAAATATAAAAATAAGATGATGCCGTAAATTACGGAACGTATACCAGTATAACAATTCATTTTGCTTTTTGTAACAAATATGAATCATATGCAAAATATTAACACGTATAAAGGCCACATGTATAACTTTTCTGTTATTAAATTAGTTTAAGTAAAAAGTATTATTTCTATAAATACGCTGACTCTGCTGTTAGAAGCTGCAGAATATGACTCTCGATCAAAACAGATTTTGTCTCTGTGGTTCAGCTGTGCCATGACCGTGGATACCTGGTGACCCAGGATGAGTTGGACCAGACCCTGGATGAGTTCAAGGGCCAGTTTGGTGACAAACCCAGCGAGGGCCGGCCCCGGCGCACCGACCTCACTGTGCTGGTCGCCCACAACGATGACCCCACAGACCAGATGTTTGTTTTCTTCCCTGGTATGTCAGCCACTGCATTGCATCCCGTGACACTGGCTGTCTGTCGATTTGCCAAAACATTCATGATGTTCATGGTGCTAAAACCACCCTTGCAGACTTCCTGAAATTCACAGGCAATTTTTTGGCGGCGATTCTCATTAACACAGAAAGGGAATTTATTTATTTTTTATTCGGCAGGGTATTATTTGTGTATCTCATACTTTCCAAGCTTTTTCAGTCTTATGCTAGGGGCTACAACCCTAACATGATATTTTAAGCTATATTAGATATTCGGCTCTTCAATTTTCTAAATTCAGTGACAGTCTCCCTGGAGCAAGTTAAGGGTCTTGTTCAGGGACCCAATGCTGGTAGTGCCAGGAGTTGAACCCATGCACTCTTGGTCCAGAGGCAAGCGTCCTAACCACTAGACCACCAACACTTTTATGATGCAGGGCTGTCACCCACAACTGGTAAATGATAAACCAAAGATCTAAGACTCTTCCATTATATCTCCTGCAGAAGAGCCCAAGGTGGGCATTAAGACCATCAAGATGTATTGCCAGCGAATGCAAGAGGAGAATATCACACGAGCTATTATCGTGGTGCAGATGGGAATGACGCCTTCGGCAAAGCAGGTACACGGGCTCTGCTCTGAAACATACGTCTCATCTACTCTCCACAAGGAAGGAAGATGCAGATTGTGGGTTAATTCTACATGTTTCTACCCTTAGTCTCTAGTAGACATGGCTCCCAAATACATCCTGGAACAGTTTCTCCAACAGGAGCTTCTTATCAACATCACAGAGCACGAGGTGAGAGGGTGAAGCTTACTGCACCAGCAGTGTCGTTTATAAACACACATTCTTCTCGATTTAGTGTCTGCTCTGATTGTACAGCTTCACGCAGTTGGTTTTTGTGTGGCGAGAATTAGAATGAACAATGGTATGTGGATTGGGTAGATAAAGGGGGCAGGTTTTTATTTTTGGGACTGGTCTCCCATTAGTCTAGTCCTGTGCCGACTGACACTTAACTGGTTCCACTCTGAGGGCTGAATGAGTTTTGAAAAGAACAGCAGTTGTGTACCAGTGTCCCTCCCCGTTAAAGTTTCCTGTTTACCGTTCGTTTTGCTTTGAGATTTCCAGTCTTTTCCAATGGAAACTTTGAAAAGGTTACCGTTCTTTTTTTATTTTTCTTCATCTAAACCACGATTTGTGGACTGTACTATAAAACGGGGTCACTGGCTTATCAGGGTGACTTATCGGATATAAGGTAGTCTGGGCAAAATGTAAGTGAATGAATATGAAGTCCATTTAAACTGTGGTACCTTTAATCCGAGAAGCCAGTGTCCCCGCTTCGCAGAACAGGCCACTGCTCTTCCAGTGTAGTTTGCCTTCTTTTCCTCCCCTACCAGCCGTTGAGTGATAACGGTACTTTCCGAATCCCTGATGTATCGGTTTCCTTGCTTACCGTACCGGTTCCTGGACAGAGTTAGGCGTGACTTCTAACAGGTACCGCCTTGTTGCGTTCTGCCCCTGACAGCTTGTTCCTGAGCACATCGTGATGACCAAAGAAGAGCTGGCCGAGCTCCTGGCACGATAGTATCCTTCTGCAGGAATGGGGGGCCATACCTGGCCCTCCCCTCACTGTTTGCATATTACTGCTGTACTGACACCTGACACCTGTAGTGCAGCTTGTGGTCACATTTAGTGGCTGACATTCTCACAAAATGGGCTCTTGAGCTAAAGCCCCCAAATTAGATTAAAGTAGACCAGTCTCATTCAACTTTTAAACCTGGTCATCTGACTTTGTTACTCTACTCTCATTCTGGCCCTAGGGGACATGCAGACGGTGCATGTTTTTGCTTGGTAGGGAACAAAAACGTGGACTGTCTATGTGTCCTCAAGGACTGGGTTGGGAAACAGAGCTCCACTCTAACACAAAGACGTTTGCTACCTCCTGATCTCCACTAACCCTCAGCAAACTTAAGGAGAGCCAGCTACCCAGAATCCAAGCCGGTGACCCAGTTGCTCGATACTTCGGACTGAAACGGGGGCAGGTGAGAGGCAGTTTCCCCTCAGATTCATTGTGTCATGGCAACACAGATACATAGACGTGCTAATTATTCCATTAATCCTCCAGGTAGTGAAGATCATCAGGCCGAGTGAGACGGCAGGACGGTATATCACCTATAGGCTGGTACAGTAAAGAGACTGCTGTGAGTGTCTGCTTGGATAACTTCTCTGGTGTCGCTGTTGCTTCATGCAGTGTTTGCCATTCTGGTCCTGTGGAACCCCCAGAAGGCCCACGTTTTCGCTCTCTCCCAGCCCCCTTTCAGACAGTCCACATTATTGCTCCCAACTGGGAGCTGGGAAGGAGGAAAGACACAAACTGTCTGGGGGTCCTTGAGGACCAGGTTGGGAAACACTTGCTTAGTGATTTAGTCTCGGATAATGATGCGACGCTGAAACCTGAGATGTCCTCCGTTTCCCTGCAGATGGTTCGGTGGCCTGCAGGTGTGCGGAGCCGGCATATCTTGGCCCATTCCCTACTGGTGATTACTGGGCTGTGAAAGAGAATGGGGTCTCCCAGTCCCCAGGAAGAAGACCCCTTAAGCATTTCTGTTATGTTGGTTCACTGGTTTTGTGCTGGATTTTTTTTTATATATTAAATAAAGTTCACTGTTTTTGGCAGAACTCCGATACCGAAACGTGGTTTCAAGTCATAGGAATGGAGGCTAAGCTCAGGCTTTCGTTAATGGTTATCTGACGGCCTCAGAGCGAAAGGAGAGCAGCCTATAGGATGTAGTCAATGTTTACTTACCTTATTTGCTTCCCTGAAGTACAGTATAAGCTCACCAGACTGGTCTGAACTGGGAACCACTTGAGAATGATTAATCCATTTTTTGAAAATGATGGAAATGAGCAGAAGAACATTCTGGATGACTTTCGTCCCACCTACCCTAGCTGGTTAGCTACACAGGCTAATTGTACCTGCCACTGCCTACAGGCAGAAGAAGATCCACGTTAAGGTGGTGGGGAAGATTTAAAAATGGCCTATTTTTCATGCATTCATCCTTTTATCTTGTGATGCATTGTAGGTATTTCTGGCAAAAACTTTCGTTTATATTGATTTTTAGAGGTTGCTCAGGAAGATCAAAGTCTATGACTAAATGATCAAATTATACTAAATTTCAGCCAGACTTTCCTGAAAACAAAATGCCTACAGCAACAAGGAATTTTACCTGCAAAAAAACTTCACGAATAAGAATAAAACAAAGTGGAGTTTGTAATCAGTGAGCAATAAATTGACACTATGTTGGAATACTGAAGCTGGCTGCAGCCCAGTTTAGTCATCAGCTGTCAGTAATACTCGTTAATCTCTCAGGTCATTCATTTGATTGTTAGCAGAAGCGTGCTAAACATTAATTTAGCATTTTAGCATAAAGGGTGCTCTCTACCATCCATTGTCCTGTTTAGAGTTGCAGGGGGTCCAGAGCCTGTCCCAGATGCTATGGGTGCAAAGCAGGGAATGACCCAGGATGAGGCACCAGCCCATCGCAGGGCAACCTCACCCCATTCACTCACACATACACACCTATGGGCAATTTTGCAAACTCCACATTTATGTTTGTCCATACATCCGTTTTTCTTACAGCTGCTTGTCCAGCGTGGGGTCCAGCTCCCAATAGCCGTAAATCATCACTGGAACCGATGAAAACACCTTATCAAGGTTCATACTGGTGAATGGGGACACACTAGTGACAGAGTCAATATCACTGGTAGAAAAACAGCCTAGCAGCATGAAATCAGTCAGTGAGCGGAGCGCAGCTTTTTCCACTTAAAGTACTTAAAGTTGTATAACAAACCTTCTTCTGTCTCCTGTGCTCCTTACTGCAGAAGAGGCCAAGACCACAGTGGTTTTACTGAGTACCTAACAATGCCTCTAGGAGTATTAGGGGAAAAGACGGGATTCCCTTTGGCAGGGCGCTTTACTTGACAGGGCACAGATACCGAGTAATAAAATCATTTACTACTGCAGTACAAATCATGAACAAATATAGTTGCTACTTGAGATAACAGATGTATCACAAATTAATGATGATCAAACATGAGACCAGTATTTCACTTGTTATTCATTATTTGGTCCTTCAGTAGTTCAGAGGATTTACAGAAGTACAGTAACAAATATAGTAACTGCCCGAGATAAAACATCTCATGATTCATTAATGAATTATCATGACACCAGTATGTAACTAAGACTTAGTTTGCAGTTAATTAATGCATAAGTAATAGCATAATACGTAAAATATTATTTGTGCCCTGTCAAGTAAAGTGTTGCTGGGAAGATGTATGACAGAATGTTTCTGTTCTCAAAGGAGTATTTGTGAGATGTGTAACACTGGCATGCGTGAGTGGGCACTGTGGTTTACACCACGTCTGCCTGGCACTGCATGTTCAGTCCTTGCATTTTCCCCCAGTGTGACTTCTCTCACTGTCCAAAATCACAGAGATGATCGAATTGGTGTTTGCAAACCGTCCTTGTGGTATGAATGCGTGGGGTCCTGAGAAAGGCAGGCTTCCCTTCTGGGGCGTCCTCCGTGCTGCCTGAGATCCAGACACGTTCCCCCGTCCTGAATGAATGGTTTTGGAAGATTAATGGATGGATTTGGGCAAGTGGAAAAAAAATTGCTAGGTGCAGAAGATAAGCAGACAGAAGAGCTATGATTGCGTAAGTCACTGGTAACTGTTTGGTAGCTCGAAAATGAGCACAGATCCTCTAATCCTGTGTCACGGAAACCTCCCACGTGTCACATGGGGCCAGGTGGTGTGACTTCACACTATTCCAAGAAGGAGGCAAGTTCTTCAGCTTCCCCAGAGTCTATCGTCAGTGGGGGTCACTGCCTGAGATGGGGGGCTGGCCAGGGAGGTCCCCGCTTCCTGTGGGACTTGGTGGGTCACCCACAGCGCACGTCACCTTCTCCTGTCCATCCAGACTGTGAGGATCACCCTGGCTTCCTCTTCCTGCCAGTTTAGGGTCGCTGTCCGAGTCCAGGAATCGCTCACAGGAGTCCGCGCGGCCCAGAGGTTTGCCTTAAAAGAGCACGATTCTGACGTTAATCCGACTGCATTACCAGCACAGCCAACAGGAGGCGCTGCATCATATTACAACAAACACTCCCCATGTTCTTCTAGGGTTTCTTTGGTAAATTACTCTGCTCTAGGTTAGCAGATGGCTGCACCGGTACAATGAGCAGGACATGATGAGTCACTCCAGCACCCCTTCAGCATCTGCCGCTGACCTGCGTATCCCATTTCCCATCATCAATCAAACAGTGTGACCAATGTGCAGTATTAGTGTCATCGAAATGTGACACTTCATTCCCACTTAAAAATGGCAGGTTACGTGGCAGGATGTAAGCGGGACATTTGCCCTTAAATCTCACCACATGGATCTGTGTTAGTGACGCGACTGTGGATCGGGGAGGTGGGCTGACTCGAGTCACCAGATCCGACCGTAAAGACGAAGCTGTAGAAGACCACGAGCATCTCCACGATGCGGGCCTGGTGCGGGTAGTCGACCAGTGAGGACAGCGTGACGGTGGTCCCAGTGGGCCGCGGTCTCATCAGCGTGGGCCCGAACACAATGCCTAGGTTGCTGGGGCTCATTTTGTTGTGCTCCTCCAACGCCGCCACCCTGAGGAAGACAGAGGAACTACATGGCATTCGGACCATGGAAGACAGTGGCCACGTACCCTGAATGACCACTAAATTAGGCATGCCTGCTCAATAAAGCAAATGGCCCGCCCCCAACCCCAAGCTGTGAATCATGTGACTGCAACTCAAAATATAAAGCAGAGAGAGTCAGGAAGGTTAGTTACTATAGGACTGAGCATTAGAATAAGAAAGGTAAGGGATTTGACTGATTTTGAATGTGGTGTAATCACTGGGAAAGATGCGGTTCCACTAGCATCTCAGGAACAGCTGGCTCTCCTGGGATTCCCATGAGCTACAGTGACTGGATGGAAAGATGTTTCCGGTCGGCTGCTGTGGAGATGCCCACCTTCGCAGGTGGCTTACGATGTAGCGCAGAATGGCCAAGTTAGGCCGCGATAGCTGCTTCACCAAA
Source organism: Isichthys henryi (assembly GCA_026776945.1). NCBI lineage: Eukaryota > Metazoa > Chordata > Actinopteri > Osteoglossiformes > Mormyridae > Isichthys > Isichthys henryi. The sequence goes on from JAODJX010000186.1 coordinate 8,377, forward strand.
TCCCGCAGCTTGTCCACGAGCAGCAGGATGTTGGAGTCCGTCTCTGAGCCCAGGTCCGCCAGGCCCTTCCCAGGTTCCTCTCTGTCAGGAACTTCTGCCTGCAGGCTCTCCTTGGCCAAACCCATCAGGCGGCTGTAGAGTTGGAACGGCATGATGGGTTCCGGTAGCTGTAAAGTTAATTAGATGGGGGGTGTTAAAACGATGCTCCTCAAACGCGGAGGACTTCAGCAGAAAGTACCGAAAGAAGCGCTGGACACACCTGCCGCAGGTACAGCTTGAGAACGTTGCTGATGTCATGTGGGAAGGCATGCGAGAGCTCCACCAGCTCCATGCCGTTCTCGAAGGCCTGGCAGAGCTTCTCCACGCGCGTCTTCACCCCGTTCACCCTGTAGATACCCTAGAGGGGCAGAAGGCATGAAGGCGGCACGTGGGTCAGGTCGCACCCCTCAGCACCACCACCACCTTCCTCACCTTCATCTTCAACGCCCTGCTCTCGATCTCCAGGATGCACTTCTTGATGATGAAGGGGACGCCCTCAGCGCTGCAGTGGGCATTCTGGTTGAAGTCCCGTCCGAAGAGATGAAGGCGTCCCTGCAGCTTCCTGTGCCCACACTGGATGGCCAGGCTCTCCAGACACTTCTTATGACAGGCCAGCAGACACTGTGGGGAGGGAGGAGCTTCTGGGTGAGCACCACAGGTGGTAGGCAGGCAGGATGGACCAATGGCGATCTACGCCTCCATGGGCACCAGCATGGGGGGTGGGAGCTCACCTCCTCACACTCCGCCCCCTGGAAGTACACGTAGCTGTCACACTCCCTGCACTTGGCCGGCGTGCGCAGCTTGCGCAGTCGGTGCGTCTGCGCAGCCTTGGACAGGCCCACGTTGCGGAACGGCCCCGTTGGCGTTGCGATCTCGGGCTCGATGCCATTCATGCCTGCCAGACAGAACCGGTTCAGACCAGGTTTCCGGCCCATTTCTGGTTCACCAGCTGAGGACCTGGAGAGGGATCATACTGGCAGCACGACAGCGGACTCACTGTGTTCAAAAGACACAACGTTGTTTTCTTTGTCATCCAGCTCCTCCGTGGAGGACATGGTCCCACTGGAGAGGGTCCTGGGAACCATCCTGACATCCCCTGAAAACGACGGCACCGCGGTATCTCTGTCAGTGCCGGCTGACTTCCACAGAGTCAAATGAAATCCCGGAGAATACAAAACGGCCGTGTGCAAGGCGCCAGGTACCTGTGCTGCTCGTGGGCGATCCCAAGCTGCCGCGCTCACCCATGCTGTCTGTGTCGTTCACCACCGTAGGCCACGATTTGTTGGGCTGGTGGCCCCGCCCTACGGCGCGGAGGAGGGAGGAGACGGTGATGATCACAGTAAAAGCCTCCTCACTGGAGGTGAGCTCAGGCATACTCCTCGTTTCTTGGTCCTCACCGTATTTCTGCTTACTGCCGGCAGCGGAAACGCCTTCGGCACGACCCACCAGGCTCGAGGATTCAGCACTGTCATGGCTCTCTGTGTTTATGCTGTCAGTGCAGGGTTTGCCAGACCTGGGGAAGGACCATGTTTCTCAGACACGCAAAAAGAATGCCAGAAATACAATGAACAATGATACAATCAAATACCCGTCACATCAAAGTGAGCCTGAAGCTTGTGCCAGAAGGCAGAGGGTATGGCACAGGGGACACCCTGCATGGGGTACCAGTCCATCACTGGGCACAAGACGGGACACCCTGGAGGATACTGTACTACTGTATATAGTAGTACAGTATATATATATCCGATAAGACAATTTTCCAATACGTTGTTAGTTCTCGTATACTAAACAGTACATGACACAGGGTAAAGGAAATGCAAACAATACACACAGAGACAGAGTCCCACTGACAGGTGTCCACTGAGAGACAGTGAGCTGTGATCGTGATTCAGCTACAATGGGAACAAAAGGCTCATTATGTGAGAGGAGTGCAGCACTTACTGCATGGGGGAGACGTACGGCTCGAAGTCGTATTGCACCTCCGGTTCCTCGGCGGCCGACAGCCCTTCGACGTAGGTGGCGTAACGCAGGCCCGGCTCGTACAGCCTGCTGCTCTCGCAGAGGGCCTGGTAGTGCACGGGCAGGGCCACTGTCTGCATGTGCATCATCTGGCAGTAGGACACGGTGGCCTAGGGATGTGCGAACCCAGGGGTCAGAGGTCAGACAGGGGAAGCCTTGGCCCCACCCATCCCCGAGCCCGGAGGGGAGACTCACGGATCGCAGGGCCTGGTCGCTCTGCCTGATGATGTCCTGGATCAGCCGCAGCACGGTGACCTTGGTGTCCTCCAACTCCTGGTGCTGGGTTTTGGCGTCAGCCACACAAGTGCGATACGTGGCCTCCGCCTCCTCTGCCTGTAAGGGACGGGCGGCTGTTAAGGTGCCCATCTCAGACAGCGACCTGGACCGGCTTCTCTTCTGCACCGCAGGTCTTAAGGAGGACTTCAAATCTCTGATGTTGTACCCTGAACACATAGCTGCACACAATCAGCCCCGAATATTACCCTCCGCACCTTACTAAGGTAAGCGGTAAGACTACTAAAGTAATGCAAAACAATTTACATTAACATTTAAACACAGCAAATAATATTCAACAAACAACAACTCAACAATGACTTGTCAGCCATGTTCTTATATCCAGTTTGTATTAAAATTGAACCAGTAAAGCGGGGTTTGCATTGTTTGCTTTCTGTTTGATTCATTCTTTGATCTGAAGACACCAGACAGACAGACAGACACCAGACAATCACCAGACAGACAGACACCAGACAGATAGACAGACAAACACCAGACATACAGACAAACACCAGACAGACAGACAGACAGACACCAGACAGACAGACAGACAGGCTTCTCAGCAGGCAGTGTGTGTGGGCGACCTTGCCACGCGTTTCCTCCTCATGCCTCCGCTTCCTGTCCAGCGTCTTGACCGCCGAGCCGCCACCTTCCTCCTCGGCCCGGCTGGCCGCCGCCTTGGCCTTGTCGTACTCCTCACACCGCGTCTGGTACACCTGCTTGGCTTTGCGCAGGTTGCTTTCGGCTTCCGCCTGAAGGGGGCGCACATGCGTAGTTGTCACGCAGGGGGTGGAGGGTGGGGCGCAGCGGTAGCCATGTGGGCGTGGCCTTACCAGCTTCCTGCGGGCGCGCTGCCACACATCCTTCAGTTCCTTGCACTTCTTCTCGTGATCGAACTTGCGCTGCACCAGCGGCTATGGACGGAGACACATCCCCCATCACCACTGATCCTGCATTGGCCACACCCCCTCCGCACATAAGCCACGCCCACCTCACCTGGATGAACTTTTGGACATGCAGGGTCCCCGAGGCCTGCAGAACCCCCAAGCTCTGCTCCTGGTCTTGCTCCAAAGCCAGGTTGTAGGTAGACATGAACGGCATGTGCGGCTGCGGGGGACAGAAGCCATGATGACACATGAAAATAGGACCACCCTGTCACCTTACCTAAACCTTTTCCATATTTCGATAGTCACATGACTGCTTATAAACCCAAAGTCGCTGCTGTGGGCGATTCTACACCACGGAGGGCATCTTAGCCTGGGGTAGCTCTACTTACCAGCTAGCAAAAGGGAATTACCTGCTCAAAGCTTGGTTTACAGGCTTGGTAGATCTTCTGCAGACCCTTGGCAAATTCCATCTCTATGCAACAAAAGGAGAAGCGACAGGAAAAACAGTCATTGACACATTCTAATATCTGCAGTCACTTACAGTCTCACGTTCAGTATCTAGGTGCTGTAATGCACAGCCTGCTTCCGTTTTGATTGTAGCCGATACTAAATCCAGGCCTGGTATAACGAAACACATATATACTTACCAGCTGATAAAGATGTAAAGCAAAATATGGAAGTTTACACATTTCAATATTTAGAAACGGTTATCTGCAAAATCCAGAGCTGGTGATTTTCAGTGCATGACCGCTGTGCAGTACAGCGTCCCGGCGAGTCCACAGCAGTAAACGCACAGCATGCCTTCTCAGATATACCATGCACACTACAGGAAATCTAGAGACATTTCAGCTGACTGCATAAGCCTGGGCTGTGGAAGGAAACTGTGCAAACAGTGAATTAAACTGCTGACTAACTGGGCCCGGCTGCCCCATCATGCACACTGCATGGCATTCTGGGTAGGTTTCGCCTCAGTGGGGAGTTTCCATCATGATGGATTTCAAACTACCCACCCAGAGCTGATCTTTTCTCCACGTAGCCAATCACGTCTTTCATGCACTTGGAGAGCCCCTTGGCGTAGCTCAGAGCGGACTCCACCCCCCCCTCGCTGCGCTGCAGGACGATGTCCACCTCCTCGGCACTCAGGGCTGTGGGACACACACACACGGGCTTGCAGTGACCTGCGGTGCACCTTGGAACAGGCCCCGTTGGTACTCAGGTCCTCACGGCAATAGCCTCCCACTTCCTGATACTGCCTCATTGCATCTCAACCGGCCAATCAGGGTTTGGAGTTTAGAATATTATGGCCCAAAGCCCCTCCCACCCTGTGACAGTGTAGAAGGAGGGATAGAGAGAGAATAAGAGAAGGAACTGAATGGACCCACACCAAAAGAGAGAGAGGGAAAGTGGAAAAAGAAGATTCCTACTGGTATGTGGAGGGTCGTTCGGACTTAACGTTGAGTTTGTCCCCTTGCCCGACACGGATCCGTACAGGTTCTCCAAAGACTGTGGGGGTGACAGACAATGACTTCAGGACAGAGGAAGCAGGTCAGCACTTTGGTATCTCTGGAGGTACGGCATCATTAATGCATTATTCTTTATTATACAACAGTCAGGATATCATGATGTTTTAATAGAATATACAGTCACACAGTAAATGTGTGTGAATATACAGTCACACAGTAGATGCGTTCAGTACTTCTGGGTTAATGTAGAATGGTAATATTTCAAATTTCTAATAATTTTTTGTCATATTTATCTGGGGTATAATAGAAATCCCCCCCCCCCCCGCCTTCTCCCAGCAGTCACTGGGATTCCGCACTGAAGCCTCATCTTCAAGCTGCCGCATGCGTGCAAACGGCCAGTCTGGTGTGCCGCGTCGCCATGCCGACGGCAAAAACACCAACTCACCCTGCTCCTCTCAGAAGGCAGTAGGGAGAGCAGGGTGCTGCTATCCACCTCACCCATCAGCAGCTCTGACACACTGCAGCGGGCCAGGAGAGAGAGACATGGAATTAAGGCAAACGGGGAAGCAGACAGGTAGAGGAAGAGGGGGAAGAGAGGGAGATGAGAAGCTACGAGAAATCATTAAGGCATTAAGCCAGGCATCAGACCGCTGACAGCACTTCAGTGTTTTGCAGGAAATGTACAGAATACTGGATCAGACCGGCTTTGAAAGATCCTGGCTGACACGAGATCAAAGAACCACAGTCATTCAGTCTTAGGATGACTTCCTGAGTGAGAGTGTCACGCTAACAGACCCCTTCGGCCAGTCTGACCTCTGACCCCAGTGCTCAGCTGACTGCCTACCAGCCCCTGTTTACATGCCCCCTCCCCCCGCTGCCCCACATCTTATTTCCCTCATGCAGATTCAGTGCAACACCCCCTTACTCTCTGTTGAGCTTCTGCTGTTGGCACATCTCATCCTACAGCCAGCTCATTATTACCTGCCCAAATCCTATGATAATTATGGTAAAAATCCAGCTATCGACACACGCAAGTAGTAATTAAGCACATTTAATCTTGGGCACGGAGATATCCTAAACAATCCTGCTCTCAATGGCTCTTTACCCTAAACAGTATGTGTGCCGTGATAATTTAAGAGGGGTTAAGGCTGCTAGTCACCAAACAACATAATCAGGAATAACAGCTAAATAGTAACGATTAAATGATTTAGGAACAGATAAAAAAGGGAGAGTTACATACACAGAAACATAAGCAGAGAGTAGCTGTGAGTCACAGCCGTGTACGTACACGTTACAGGAGTCACTGACGCCATGAATGAAGTGTGACGTCGCCTGTACGGGATTACACACACACACTGCAGCGCACAAATCCCTCTCACTCTCAGCTATTATTATGGTGACACTCACCACAATTCAGTACACAGCCCCACACACCTCGAAAGAGCATCATCAGCTGTTTATTTTAAATATTATATATATACACACACACACACACACACACACACATCTTTAAAAAAAGATTTTCGAGGTCCATTTCCCCTAAAACGTTTAAAAAAAGAGCTTGCACATGTTTACAGACATAAACCAAGAAATCTGAGAAAGGCTCGATAAGCATCAGCAGTCGGTCAGGTGATTTCTAATAAGGTGTTTCTAAATGACTGCGAGGCTTCCTGTTTCTGCTTACTTCGCCGCATGGCCCACTTCCTGTTTACTCTCTGCTGCAGGCAGAGTGGGGACTCTCTTTCGACGGTGTGTGACTACTC
>JAODJX010000187.1:0-13476 GCA_026776945.1 Isichthys henryi
TCTGCCAGGTCACCACGATCCCTTTGGGGAAGAAGCCGGTTGCGTGGCAGGTGACAGGAGAGGAGGGGTCCTTCTGCCGCAGAGACACCTCAGGGCGGACTTGGGGAGAAAGACAAAAACATCCATAAATAAAATGTTACACTTCATCACCAGCAATCTCTCCTGTAAATACATAATGTGATTAATATAGGGCCGTTACTAATGATTATTTTTCTAGTGAATCTATTTAATATTTTGTCGATTGATCGATTAATCTAAACATCCTCTAGAAAATCAACTTCACCCCAGCCCAGAATGTCCTCACCCCATCCCCTGCTGTACTGTACCTGTCCTCTCCAGTGTGTTACAGCCTGACACTCAGTGTATCTGCTAAGCAGGACAGCCCCAGTCCCAGACCTGCTGTACTGTACCTGTCCTCTCCAGTGTGCTCTTCCCGTAGCTCACATACTTCTTCAGCCACTCAATGCATTCCTGGGTAAAGTACCTTTTATAGTGATCTTTCCTAGCATTGTCACTGTCCCACTTATGTTTAGTGGGAACAGCCTGCTGCACTGGAGCCACATAAGTCATGGTTTTTAAGTCTAGTGCTAAGAAGTCGCTCCCATCATAGCCAAATTGCTCATGAGCACCTGTGGCCCCAGTTTCATCATCCCACTCACAGCCGTACATCCGCTGAAATGTGTGGATACCTGAACAGAAAGAGGAGAGAATTAGCAGGCAGGTTTGATACGGTTTCATCCTCTGGGCGTCATTTTCACAGCATTTCAAACAGGCCAGTCAGCAGCTCCTCACTCTCAGCATCCTGCATGTTCACTGCAGCTTTCAGGCCTTTTTAACCACCTGACATTAAATTCACACACAAGCTGGGAAATGAGTAAAGTCTGAAATCACAGCACACATACACACAACACAACAAAAAGCTGAGGATTTAAGTGTGTTCAGTCAGGATTGTTTATATACGCTCTTGTTTTGTTTAAAAACAATTGGGCCTTTATATAAAAAAGACAAAAGGTGTCAGATCATCCTGCCGAAGCTATTTGAACCCTTAGACAGTTTCTCTCACTGGATGGCGATGCTGTGTCAGTGTGACTGTGCATCTGTGTGAGAATCAGACACAGGATTCCATGCACAGGTGGTATTGAGGCTCATGGTGCTTCTTCACACCTCTGTGGGGTTCAAATCTTGTATCTGCAGTGTGCATATGGATTTTGCACGTTCTGTGTTAAAACTGTTCTGTGACAACCTTTTTGGGAAGCCACAATGCACTGTAAGGGGATGATCAGCACGACGCTGGCCTGCAGTAACCATACAATGCTCACTGCTGACCTCAGGAAGTGTCAATAAGACACAGCAACCTGTGATTTCCTTAGTAGGGGAGGGGACAGTCTTTTATTGGTGAGCTTAAAGCCCAGGCTGGGAAGAAGGCAGAGAGAAGGAATAGGAAGCCAGGAGTGTAAGTGCTCTTTCTGCAGGTGGAATGGAGGATGACTGTCCTGAAGGGACCATCACCTCTTCACAGACCCCCCCCCCCCCTTTTGTGTGGTGGTCCTGTTTTCCTTGGACTGAGCGATATTGGCTAAAACAAATCTCCAGTTTTTTTCTAACTTGGACCCAGTAGCTAAAGCACTGGCAGACAGAGACGCTACCTCATGTTATGAAAACGGACCGCACAGATGTTAAATCCCAATATGGTGCAGACAATTTGTCATCGTCTTTTAAATATTGTGGCATTTCTATATATTTCATACACAGACACACACAATAGTATCGGGACACCTGGCCATTACACCTACAGGGACTTTTATGACATCCCATTCTACATCCATTGGCATCAATATGGAGCCGGTTCCCCCTTTGCAGCTATAACAGCTGGCACTTTTCTGGGAAGGTTTTCCATAAGATTCTGGAGTGTGTCTGTGGGAATGTTTGCCCATTCATCTAGAGGAGCATTTGTGAGGTCAGGCACTGATGTTGGACGTGAAGGCCTGGTTCACAATCTCAATTCATCCCAAAAGTGTTTGATGGGGTGGAGGTCAGGGCTCTGTGCCGGCCAGTATCAGCCAGGTTCTTCCACACCAAACCCACCCAACCATGTCTTTATGGACCTTGCTTTGTGCACTGGAGCACAGTCATGCTGAAACAGAAAAGGACCGTCCCCAAACTGCTCCCACAAAGTTGGAAGCATAGAATTGTCCAACCTGTCTTGGTATGCTGAAGCATTAAGAGTTCCCCTCACTGGAACCAAGGGGCCTAACGAGACCCTTCAAAAATAACCCCATACCATTATCCCTCCTCGACCAAAGTTCACAATCGGCACAATGCAGTCAGGCAGGTAACGTTCAACACTTACTGACTGAAGTACAGCAGGAAACAAAACATGACTTAGCTTACATTGCTACAAAAACACCCAACACATAAAATGAGAACATCGTCAGCTTCTCAACAATGGTGCGCATCTCACACGTGCCCGTAAAATAACTCCTTAGCTATTTGTTTTCCTGCCTGATAGTCGTCATTTTCGTAGACAATAAAATGCATAATTTCTGTGTAAAGTGTTCTTTCACAAATATGGCAGTTTTTACCAGATACACCCACTACCGCTAAAAAAGCATTAACCACCTGGCATTAACCACCTGAAAACCAAACACAGTGATCACCTTTTATAACACCCTACAACTTCAAAATATGACTAGGTTATCATTTTATTGTGCATGTAAAAATCCAGTACAACACATTTAATTTCCACAGAATTGACAGTTTTTCCATTTCCCATAACTGGAAAATGGAAATTAAAAATTCAGATTTTTCAGGAGCTCTGTGTCAGCATCGGTGGGTACGTGGGTAAGGCATATAGGCAGGCAAGCGGGCAAGGAGCAGGCAGGCAGGCGGAATACGGGGTAAACAGGGGATTTATTGGAGAAACTAGGCGCAGGAAACATCAGACAACGACTAACATCAATGACGGACAAAGAACTCAGGCAAGACATGGACTGAAATAGACAAGACTGGGTGAAAATAATCAGATACAGCTGGGCAAGATCGGGGAAGCACACGAGGATAATCAGGGGGCGTGGCACACAGGAGGATCGGACGAGCCGGGCATGACACTCTGATGTAGCTATTGAAAAATAAACATTTTATTTACTTGTGCTAATAAATCAAACAAGATCCAAACCCAAACATTAGGAAGTGATGCGGCACCCTCATCGCCCCTCTTCCCGCACCTTTACTTACCTCCGGTTTGGTTGAAGCGCTTTTTTGCCACATCTACGTTGTTTTTGAACAGCGGCTCTTCACCATTAAGATTCTGATTCTCTTTGTTCCAGTAATCAGGCCCCTCAGACTTTAGCATCCATTCCTGATGGGGAGTCATTCTGTGGCTGTTGCTGTCATAGTGAACGAAGGGCTCCCCGTCCACCAGCCCCACAATCATAAGCTCTGGGAGGTTCGGTATCCCTGATGTGCCGCTGTAGACATACTGCAGGGAATGGAGCACTGGGAAAGCAAAACAGACACATTACAGTTTCAGACACTGGGAAAGCAAAACAGACACATTACAGTTTCAGACACTGGATCACAGTAATCGCTCTACATTTAAAAATCCAAAATTCATCCAAATTATAATTTATCTGATTTTGCTGAGAACAGCTTACTGCACGTGTGACAAACAGGCACCATTCTGACTCACTAGATAATGCGCTACCGTCACAGTAGCATTAGCATTAATAGCTCTCAAAGTACTGTGATAACACATAAGTAATAGCAATAAACAAGACTGACATGGGAGTAGCGCTTATCTTAGCCCTCACCATTAAGATTTTGCATCATCTTAGAGAAATTTAAGTTAGACTATATAGCAGTATACTTTTCTTTACGCATTGGTTCTGTAACGTTACAATTTACAATTTAAAACTAAAACATTAACTGGCAGATGGTGTAAGCACTAAGCAATAACAGTAAAAATATTTTTTATATAGTGCACATTATCGATTAAAATGTTACACATAAAAAAATCCGTCATACTGAATAAAGAAAAAACGCTACTGGCACCGCATTGGACTCCTGCGGTGTTTCTCAATACCAAGAACGCAAACACCGGGCTGGTGGTCTTGGAAAGACCAGCCTTGCTAACTCGCCTTCCAAGAACGAACTTGGAGGCGCAATGAATCATGGGATTGTTCTCGTTCAGCAAGGATGCAACCAATGCATCCTTAACATTTGGGCCGGGGCAAGAAGGACATCCGGGAATTTTTACTTCTGTTCCTGAGTATTGGAACTGGTTTTCGGCAATGGAAAACGGGTACGCGAGAACACAAATACAGTCACCCCTGGTCTGTCAGTGAATCTACAGGTGTGCAACTCTTATTGCAAGAATTCACATGTTGATTTACAGCTGTGTCAAACTTGTCTATCAGTTTACATCTTTTGATACGGGTGTGTGAATGTGTTTGCCACCATATTCACTGCAGTAACTGTAGCAAACCTGTGAGCACATGAATTTCTTAATTTGTGATGCGGAGAATATAATTTGTGCACTTGTAATGAATGATTTTCAGAAGGTGTAAATTTTGTGTTCCAGGGCTATAGTCAAACCTGTTCGACAGCCTAGGGCACCACCTTCTGAGGGGGCGCTGACTTGTCCGCTAATTTCACTTTGCCTCAAAGGGGGGGGGGGGGATGATGCTCGCCTAGGGCGCAACATCGGCTAGGGCCGGTACTGATCTGGGGGGGTTGTTCTAGGAAACAGGATTTCTTGCTTAGCTGGATAACTTTGATTTAAGGTAGTCTGAGATAAAGTGACTTCATCTTCATTCACTTAACTTTTCGCGTTTAAGGGCTAAATGTACCAGATTAAGCAAGAAATCCCGCTTCGCGGAACACCCCCTTGGTGATCTTGTGCAGGGATATCAGGTGCTTTTCTCATTTGCATGCGAGGAACCCCAGCGCACACAGACAAAATAAACAGAAAACTTACCCTAACCTAAGGTGTCTGAATTTTATTGATTTCGATCTAAATATTTAACTTCCACAATCCGCATGTTCCACTATGGTTAGGTCTGTCTAGCTTAGATATGTGTTATTGTTTTCTAGGTTAAACAAGAACATTCATTTCGTGTGTGTGCATGTCTGTGTAACGAAAGTAAAGTCCCTTTTATCATTCTGCCATTAAACACTCACAGCGTCATACCGTGCGACACTTTTAAACTTAACCCACTACAAAATGTCATACAATTCAAAATCTCCATAGTCGATGAAGTACATTGTATTTCAGTTACGTTGTGATTTCCAAACAAACTGTTGTTTTGAGTTCTGATATTTCTCTTATAAGATAGGCTTTAAGACATTTAAATGTATAACGTACATAAAATACATACTTACACGTACGTATCTTAAGAAAAAACAACCATGCTTCAAATGGCACTTGTTTAGCATTAGAGAACAATATCTTTTAAAAATAAACACTTAAAATCTCAAATTTGTTCGTTTACGGACATCTCAATAACGAAACCAACATAACAGAAGACATAACTTAAGAAATACATGAAGTTTTAACGTAAAATCAAGTTTATTAAAACTTACCTGCAAGGATGTCTTTAATGCTGAACGAAATGACTGCAAAAAGCAGAGATAATGTAAACAAAAGACTCATTTTCAAAAGTGTGCTGTGTGCCCCTGACACTGATACACTTCGCAGCAGGTTGCGCTCTTAGCGTAAAGAATAACCAATAGTAACCAAGAGAAAACCTGACATCACAAATCTCTAGGATGTTACAGGATTATAAATATTTGTATGCCTCAAGCGGTTCTGGGAAATGGAGTTTATTTTTTGTAGACTTCTAAGACTAGATTGCTTTCATGTATGGCCTTTATTTTAGCAGTGGGGGGAAGCCAACATTACAGCACAGACGTGTAACTTTATATTTAACTTCATATTCTCAGGTCATAACAGTTGCAGTATATTTATTAATATATTACAAAGAGGTACATATTTTTCCAAGACAAATGTAACTAAAATATAACTATTAAGACCTGTGATGGACTGGCATCTGGTCCAGGGTGTCTCCCAACCCTTCAGTGAAAATCCTGAGGTTTGCTGCTGACACCACTGTGGTCGGACTCACAACTAACAGTGATGAATCTGGCTACAGAAAGCATGAAGTGTAAAGGTGCAATTAAAATCATCTAATGTTCAACACCCATCAGCAGTGAGATGAGGCCAGTGTTGAGGAGGGCAGAGTCATTCATTATTTTTAATGCTTTGTCGTGGCAGTGCTGCCTGTGAGTGGCCTGCAGGTTTGGGAGATCACACCCGATAGTGCGAGCAGCCAAACACGCCACTCTATGCTGGTCTGTGTTGTCCTGCTTGGTGCAGCTACCAAACCAGATGGTGATGCTCCCAGTCAGGATGCTCTGCATGGTGCTCTTGTGACATTAACTATATGGTCTCTGTATCCATAGTCATCACCGTTAGTCATGAATCTGACCACAATGGTGTCATCAGCAAACTTCAGGGTTTTCACTGAAGGGTCATTGGAGGTGCCATCATTGGTAGCTGTCTGAAGCGAAGGGGTGACAAAACACAGCCTTGGGGCGCACCAGTGATGAGGGTAAGGCTGTCAGGTGTGTTTCCCCAGCTGAACCTACTGTCTTCTGTTTTTAAGGAAATCTGTGATCCGGCAACAGGTAGAAAACAGCACAGACAGCTGGGAGAGTTTAACCTGCAGAAACTCAGGATCGATGGCATTAAAAGCTCAGCTTATGTTCTCAAACAGCACTGTCACATAGGAGCCTGAGGTGTCAAGATGCTCTAGTAAAGAACTCAGGGCCAGGTTAACATCGCAAGCCGACCTTCTGGCCCTATATGCAAACTGCATGGGGTCAAGCAGAGGATTAGTTATGGCTTTCAGATGGAAAAAGTCTATGATCAGAATGCTTAATAAAAATAATAATAACAACATGCCTCAGTGTGATGAACATCTTTCATTTTGGTGTAACAGTGACCCTTAATATTTCCTTTCCTCGTAGCACATGTCACACGCTGTCTGCACTTAGAGATTCCCTTTGTCACCACGAATAATGAGAATAGAGTCCGGCTGGCTCAGTCTCATGCAGGTAACAGGCATGGTGGCAAGGACGGTGATTTGGGTATGGATGGTAGATATGTCTCTACCAATATTCTGGGAATACTGAATTGTCCCAACCAATATTTTTAGTGATCTCCAAACTTTTCCACAGCTTTCCCACCGCCTTCATCACCCCGATGTGGCACGGCCCTGAAGGCTTATCTGAATACACTTAAAAATATTTGCCCCCCTTAGCCTCCCTGCATTCATTTCTGGGTAATAAATGAATATGCCGGGGGCCTCTGTTTGCGACCCTGCTGTCAGTTGTGCCCAAAATGACTGAGACATGTCAACAAGATGCGAAACACCCCCTGCATTATTTGTCAAAGCTTTCAGGTCAGGTGAGTCTTCAGTATTGTAGTGTCAGGTAGGCATAAGTTTTGCAGCAAAAGATAAGGGGAACCGGTTTAACACAAAGTTGCTTCTTTTTTTTCCCGACCCTTAAAATGGCCGATCTCAAGTAACAACAACACAGCGACAACACAGGAGGGAAATGCAGGGAGGTTAGACAGCAGATGGTAAAGCACACAAACGGTGGGTTATGTCAGGATTACACATACAACACTGGTAAAGGTACGTGCGTACGTGCGGGAGCCGGTGTTACACTAAAACAGACAGTTATTTACCAGACATACACAGAGCTATAATCACGGCCCGCCAGCATGCTGGGACATGCAGATGTAGTAAATCCCCGATACACGACTTTCCAAGACGTCAGCACTTTGGTCACCTTTTGTTGTTTTAAATGTGCTCTATAAATAAACTGACGTGACTCATTTGGCACGACATCGTCTCAGGCCGCTCTCTCGCTTTGCAGATCATTTTATTTCTGTTTTATATTCAGTGTATTTTATATGTTTATTGCTATTTTTTCCTTAATTTTATTTTGTACTTGTTATATATTCTACTTTTGTGTACCAAGGAAACACATTTTGTTCCGTTATGTTTTACAGTTGTTGATATGTAGGAATGACAATAAACACCTGAATCCTGAATCTTCTGAAGACCGTCGTTAATGTAATTTTTAAATATACTTTTGTATTTATATTCTATATACAGCTGTGGAAGAAATTAAGAGACCGCTCTATATTTTTAAACAAATCTGCTTTTTTAAATTGTGATTCTGTTGGCAGAAGGCTACGCTGAGCAGCAGGTTGCTTCCAGATTTAAAATTTCTAAGACAGTAGAACACAAGAACAAGGTGAAGCAGGAGACACTGGGAACGACCAGAAACCAGTCAGGTAGAGGGCAGAAGTGACTTAATGCTTAATGCTATGCTTCTTAATGACTGTAATGCCAGAGATGACCGTCAACTTATCAAAAAGTGCCTTATAAATCAGAGGATGACATCAAGTGACCTTCAAAAGGAATGGAAAACATAAAGTGGTGTAAAGTGCACTGCTATGACCTGTGATGACCTGCCCGTTCGATCCTCTTGTGTGCCACGCCCCCTTATCAACCTCGTGTGATTTCCTGATTGTTCTCAGCTGTTCTGTGTTTCCATCATTTAGTTCTGTGTATTTTTAGTCCGCGTGCTAGTCTATCTCCCGATATCTGTCATTAGTTTAGAGCTCTCAGCTCCATGTCCGATTATGTCTCACTGCCTGTTTTGGAGTGTCCACCCCGTCAATAAACCCTGTCTGCTTGCATTCTCGGCTCTCTTCACCTACTTGCCTTCATTGGACGTGACAGCTAGGACAGTTCGTGTCAGAACTGAAGCCCCATAAAACAGGGAGGAAGCCCTTCATTAATGAGAAACAGAGAAGAACAAGGCTGCAGTTTGCAAAAAAGTACATATCATTCATAGATGCACACCCATAAATTGAGAAATTAGTGAAATAAAAAATTGTGTTTTTTTCTGTGGTGGTATTTTTACAGTTTTTCTCGATTGCTTACACACTATTACCAGGATTATGAGTTAAATTTTCAAATCCATTACGCCACCTACCAAAAACACATCAATTTCCCTAAACTATAGACACTATTCCCCTTTTTTGACACGATTCCAATTTGTTGAACTGTTAGAGCAAAACTCTACACACAAATCCCTTCAATTCTCATTGCTTGAACCATGTGCTCATTTACAAAGCACTTTCAGTCAATGTTGTTCACTCAAGTTAGCACAGCTTGAACCCAATTAGCACACAATAATCCAGAGGGAAACACAGCCACTCAGAATTGTTCACACACCAATCAGAACCTTCACTTGTTAAATAAAAGGGCCATGTGTCAGTTTTCTTGTATTGGAAAAATGGATCTACAAAGACCTGAAGGTAGAGGAAGGCTACACAGAAGAGGAGATGGAAGAGGAAGAGGAAGGGCAAGGGCAAGGGCAAGGAGACAAGTGGTTTCTGATCAGATTTGTGCAACTCTAGTTCAGCATGTTCTTATCCATGGGTTGTCCATGAGGGAAGTCGGGCAAAGAGTGCAGTCGAATGTGAACCGCTTCACAGTAGCCTCTATAATCTGGACCTTCAGAGAGGAAAATAGGTAGGTAATTTACATACTGCTGTGTAGTATAACATTGGAGTGCAGTATTCTGCGCTCTTACAGGACATACATGTACTTTAGCTGTTTGCTCTATTGGATGCTCTTTGAAATGCATTATATTACTGTACCATGTCACATACAGGCGTTACTGTGTGCTCCTATTCTGTAAAATGGATGGTTTGCTGTAATGCCATCAGTAATTCTATTAGTAATTCTAAAATCCTTGTAGGATTTTGAGCATAACTTTGCTAGCATGTGTAATGAGTTCAATGATGCGGTAGTTTGAACATTCTTTGGCATTGCCCATCTTTGTAATTGGAATGTAAACTGATCTTTTCCAATCCTGTGGCCACTGTTGAGTTTTCCTAATTTGCTGGCATATTGAGTTTAGCACTTTTACAGCATTATCTTTTAAAATTTTGAATAGTTCAACTGGAATATTGTCACCTCCACTAGCTTTGTTGTTGCTTAGACTTCTTAAGGCCCATTTGACTTAACATTCCAGGATGTTTGGCTCCAGGTCAGTGACCACCCCATCGTGGTTATCAGGTACGTTAAGTTCCTTCTTGTATAATTCTTTTGTATAATTTTGCCACCTCTTCTTAATGTCTTCTGCCACTGTTAGGTCACTGCAATTTTGGTCCTTTATCATGCCCAGCTTTGCATGAAATGTTCCCTTCAAATCTCCAATTTTCTTGAAGAGATCTCTGGTCTTCCCTATTCGATTTCTTTCTTCTATTTGTTTGCACTGTTCATTTAAGAAGGCATTTTTAAATGAACTACTCAGAAACACATTGCTGTAGTGCACAATATGGCCCGTACTACGGTATACACACTTCTAGTTATTCTCTGGAATTCTGCATTCAGTTGGGTGTATCTTTCTCTTTCTCCCTTGCCTTTCGCTTCCCTTCTTTCCTCAGCTATTTGTAAAGCTTCCTGAGACAGCCATTTTGCTTTCTTGTATTTCTTTTTCTTTGGGATGGTTTTAGTTGCTACGTCTTGTACAATGTTGCGAACCTCCATCCATAGTTCTTCTGGCACTCTGTCTATCAAATCTAATTCCTTAAATCTTTTTGTCACCTCTACTGTATATTCATCAGGGATATGATTTAGTTCAGAACTGAACGGCCTAATGCTTTTCCCTTCTTTCTTCAGTAAGCCTAAACTTTGCAATGAGAAGCTCATGATCTGAGCCACTTTCAGTTCCCGGTCTTGTTTTTACTGACTGTATAGAGCAGGCATCACGAAACGGCGGACCTCGGTCCTGATCCGGGCCGAGTGATGGTTCTGTCCGGACCCATGACTAGTCTGGTAAATTTACGAGATTACGTAATATTCATGGAGCATTATTTTGGACGGTTGTAGCTATTGACAGCGGGTGCTGCTACTCCAGTTAAAAAGACAATATCTTCACTCAGTTGAGCTAATAAAATCCTTAGTTTACCACAGCAGAGAGGAAGAGAGTTAAGTTAAGAGACAACATGGCTTGCTCCAAAAGGCGGATAGTAGATGATGAAAATCGTTGTTTTAAAGATAAATGGACGGAGAAATATATGTTCATTCTTCCGGCGAGCAGCTCAAAACCAGTATGCCTCATATGTCCTGAAAACGTGCCATTAATTAAAAGCGGCAACATGAAGCGCCACTACGAAACAAAGCACAGCTCTTTTGAGCAAAGTTATCCCCTGAAGTCTGAGCTGAGGGAAGGAAAATAACCGAACTGCAAGCCCAGTATGACGGATCTACCCAACTCATCACACATACATTTGCAGCCCGGCAACGTGCAAACGAATGTTCCTTAAAAGTAGCGTAGATTTTGGGGCAACATAAAAAAAACCTTTTAGCGATGGGACAGTTGTGAAGGAGTGCTTAAACGCCGTTGCTGAGACATTATTTGAGGGAAAACAAAAAGACGAGATGTGCGAAAAAATCAAACAAATCCTGATGTCAGGTACAACAGCAACCAGAAAGTCAGAAATATTAGCAGATGATGTACTGGTACAGCTTTAGGCAGCTATTCAGAGTGCACCATGCCTATCTTTGGCCATTGACGAGTCTACAGATGTTACTGACAATGCCCAGCATTTGGTGTATGTGAGATTTTTTCACTAAGATAAGAAGGAGCTCTGTGAGGACCTGCTGGGTGTAACACCACTTGAAACACACAAGAGGAGCAATGAAAGAGATGCTGAGAAAGAGGGACATAGATATGAAGCGCGTTGCCTCTGTCACCACAGATGGTGCTCCTGCCATGGTGGGAAAAGAGAGGGGGGCTGTACCCCGGATGAAAGAGGACAACCCAGATCTTATTGCTCACCACTGTCTCATCCATCAGAATGTTCTATGTGCCACTCTATCAGAACAATTTGCTGAAATAATGAACACAGTGATGAAACTCATCAACTTCCTTAAGGCGTCCTCGTCCCTTCAGCATCGCCTCCTGAGAGAATTCCTGGCGGATGTTGAGGCAGAGGCTAATGACCTGCTACTGCACAACAATGTGAGGTGGCTGAGTAATGACAATGCACTGGGACGGTTCTGCTCTGTTTGAAAAGAAATAGCAGCTTTCTTAGAGCAGGTCAAGAGTCAGAGAGTAACACAGTTTTCGATTTTTCTGCAAGATAAAGTACGAGATGGAGATGGTTGCCTTTTTGGTTGACATTACATCACATCTTAATGAACTCAATTTGAAGCTGCAGGACCAAAACAATTCAGTTACTGATTTGATGACAGCTGTTCGCTCTTTCCAGAGGAAGCTGGACATGTTCAAAGAAGATCTTGAAGGAGAGTGTGAACACTTCCCAAAACTGCAGGAACAGATTCAGGGTGAGAGATTTTTCTCCCTATGTTGACTTCATTGACAAGCTGATTGGAAATTTCAGTAACAGGTTCAACAGCTTCTGCCTTGGGCAGCAGTTCCTCCTGCTGATCCAGAATCCTTTCTTCATCAGAGAAGTCAGAGGATTTTCAAAGGAGGCGACTCAGACACTCAAGTAGGCACATGAAGGATCTGTACAACTTGAACTCATTGATCTGCAAGGAAATGCTGCATTAAGAGAGCATTTTGAGACAACTGACCCTGCTACTTTCTGGTTACAGACTGTTTCTGAGAGTGTGTTCCCTGGTGTAACCAAAGCAGCACTGCACACCTTGACTATGTTTGGATCGACTTACAGCTGTGAGTCAGCTTTTTCTACTATGGACATTATCAAAAACAGTACCGTTCTAGGCTCAACAATGAACAGCTACATATCTGCATGAGAATGGCCCTAACTCCATTCCAACCAAGATTGGCAGGGCAGCTACACGCCCATTTCTCTCATTAAGAAAATTAAAAAAAAGAAGAATTAAAAGAGAAAAGTTCAAAGAAAAATGTTCAAAGCTGCAGAGCACATAGTGAATTTGATTCCTGTGTTGACCATCTGGTGTAGTCCATGTGTAGAGTTATCTCTTGGGTTGTTGGAAAAGAGTGTTTGCTATGACCATCATATTCTCTTGACAAAATTCTACCAGCCTGTGCCCTGTTTCATTTTGTACTCCAAGGCCAAACTTGCCTGTTATTCCGTTTATCTTTTGGCTTCCTACCTTAGCATTCCAATCCCCCATGATGATCAGGACATCATTTTTTGGTGTTAATTCTAGAAGTTGTTATAGGGCTTCATAGAACTGCTCAACTTCATCCTCTTCAGCACCAGTGGTTGGGGCATAGACTTGGATTACTGTGATATTGAATGGTTTGCCTTGGATTCGAATTGAGATCATTCTGTCATTTTGGGTATTGTATCCCAGTACTGCTTTTCCTACTCTTTTATTAACTGTGAAGGCTACTCCATTTCTTCTGATGGAATCTTGCCCACAGTAG
>JAODJX010000188.1:4221-14740 GCA_026776945.1 Isichthys henryi
GCCATCCAGCACCGCCAGAGGCCCCACCGCACCGCAAACCAACCCACCACTGAACGGGGGGGGGGGGGGATCAGCTGGTGGCAGATCTATTTCAAAACTGCAGCCTTCAGAAATATGAAAAATAATGGCACCAATATGGCAACAAAAATGTGTTGGTACACAGCTAAAATATAACTATGAGGACGCATATGTTGGGGAAGGGAGGGGGGGGGGGGTGCAGGACAAATATACCAGCCATAGGGGGGGCCATCTCAAAAATGTTTTAATACCACTGGTACACATGGAAGTCTGGAAGGGGTCCCCCCTCAAGATTTTTTCTTTTGCACAAGATGTTCATGTGACTCATTTATATATAAATTGTGCCCCATCCTGCTCTGAAACCCCACGACCCTGATTAGAATAAATGGTTACAGGAAATGGATGGATGGATGGATGAATGGATGGATGGATGGATGGATGCTTTCATCCAAAAAGGCTTAGAGTAGAGGGAAAAGGTACAATTTACTTGTGCTTGCTCAAATTTGATCCCCTTATTCTTGGTTGTTAGTACAATGCTCTGTTTGTTGAGGACAATCATCCTTCGGCATTTTTTATTTCAAAAAGGGGCAATCACACTATGTGGTTTACTAAGGAGATTAAGAAGAAAGTCAGGAGGAAAAGGGCTCTGTTCCACAAATGGAAAATAACTAATGATTTCAAACTAAAGCAGGCGTATCTAAGTCTACAGGTTGAGTTAAGAAATAACATTAGACACTCCAAGAGAAATGTAGAAAGAAAGATTGCATTGGAGGCTAAGGATGACAATAAAAGTTTCTTCCAATATTTTAACTCCAAAAGAGCTCTAAAAGCTGAAATCACTGCAGAATAGTAAGGGCCTTATAATTGAAAATGAAATTGATATAGTGAGTGAGTTTAATGCTTATTTTACACGGGTGTTCACAGTAGAGAACACAATTAACTTACCACCATTTAGTACAAATACAGCGTTGTCTATGACTAATATATGTATAACTGATGTGGGATATTATTAGCCGACCTTTAACTTTACTATTCCAGAAATCGTTATCTGCCGGTGTGTGGTACCTTCTGATTGGACGCGTGCTAATATAATGCCCATATCCAAAAAAGGGGATAGAAGTTATCCAACAAACTATAGGCTAATCAGTTTAACTAGCATTACTGGAAAAATAATGGAAGCTATAATCCAAGTAAAATGGTAGATTACCTAGATTCAAGTAACATTCTGAGGGATAGCCAACATGGATTTAGGAGAGGTAGATCCTGTTTAACTAATTTACTTGAGTTCTTTGAGGAAGCTACAAGAGAACTTGATCACAAAAAGGTCTACGATGTGATCTACTTAGATTTCGAGAAGGCCTTTGATGTTGTCCCCCACAAATGGCTCTTGCTTAAGATCAAAGCTCCAGGGATTTTAGGAACTGTAGCAGCTTGGATCGAAAACTGCATAACAGACAGGAAGCAGCGAGTACTTATTAGAGGTACGATGTCACAGTGACCCTGTGTTCATAGTGGGGTACTGCAGGGTTCAATTTTAGGACCACTATTGTTCCTAATTTACATTAATGATATTCACACCAATACATACAGTAAACTGGTTAGATTTGCAGACGACACCAAGGTGGATGGTGTAGCAGCTACTGATCTAGCAGCAGAGAGGCTACAACGGGATCTCGATTTAATTAGCGACTGGGCTGATACCTGGCAGATGAAATTTAACATAGATAAATGTAAGGTAATCCATGCAGGGAGCAGAAATATAAAGTACAGATATTTTATGGGTTCCACTGAAATATAGGTAGCTGATTATGAGTAAGACCTTGGTATGTATGTTGATGCTTCCATGTCCCACTCTCGCCAGTGTGGGGAAGCGATAAAAAATGCCAATAGGATGTTGGGTTACATCTCTAGGTGTGTGGAGTTTAAACCAAGGGAGGTGATGCTATGATTATATAATTCCTTGGTTAGACCCCACTTAGAATATTATGTGCAGGTTTGGTCACTAAACCTTAAGAAGGAGAATGTAGGACTACAAGAATGATTCCTGGTCTTAGAGGAATGTCTTATGAGGAGAGGTTAGCTGAACTGAATCTGTTTAGCCTCAAGCAACAGAGACTAAGGGGGGGACATGATCCAGGTATATAAGATTCTAACAGGTCGGGATGCTGTTCAGCCAAATGTCTATTTCAATATTAGTTTAAATACTAGAACTTGTGGCCATAAGTGGAAATTAGTGGGAGAGCATTTTAAACTGAATTTAAGAAAACACTTCTTTACACAGTGTGTAGTTAGAGTATGGTCTTCCTGCTAGTGTAGTGCAAGCTAAAAACCCTGGGTTCCTTTAAATCAGAGCTAGATAAGATTCTGAGCTATTAGTTAAGTTTTCCCAAAATGAACTTGATTGGCTGTCTGGCTTCCTCTCATTTGTAAATTTCTTATAATCTAATGACAGATGCCAAAAAAAGAAAAAGTGAATACTCCTATCTACAGCATATAGAATGAATTAGTGACAATCAACAGAAACTATATTTACAATTTACCCAGCCCTAAGCTTAACCATAAGTAACCAAACAAAATACGAAACTTTTGGCGTTTTTACTTTTTTGATTGCAGATCTTTGTGAGGACTTGAAAAATGGTCCCTACAATGTCAAAAACCAGATATTTATTACATTGTGGGGGACATTTGATACTCAAACAAAAAACACCAATTGGAAACACCTCGTAGTTGAAAATACCCATCTTTGTAAAGAGAGAAAAATAATACAGGTCATCGTCAACTTGCGCAGTCGGTTCTGACTGACCGATGATATATGATATAATCTCCAAGTGAAAATTGTATGTGTTTTTACCCATTTCATCACCATTTTCTTAGTTTATTATTGTTATAACCTTTATATCACTGTTTAAGCTGCTAAGACACAAACAGACATGATGGTATGTAGCCTATACTGTACTGTGAGCACTGTGTACAGTAGCCTGAGCATGATTTGAATGAATGAGCATCTCGCAGGGATGCTAGTGCTGCTGGCAGTTGGGGGCGGAAACTGTCATAACCTCACACTGGGCAACATTTACGCTGCCATAACTTGCTACTGTAACACCAAAAAAAACCTTTTGTGGGATTCAAAATGTTCATCTTATCTCACTTTGGCAAATACCATATTGAAGCAGTCTTTGGTGTAGTACAGTATATAGACCACAATGCACTGCATCAGTGACGACTACTGTTTATGTAACCCATCTGCCTATACTGTTTATGTAACCCATCTGCAGTATGAGCAACTGTGCACACTCGGTGTCATTTAGGCAACTTGGTGATATTCATATTCGGTAGATTGTGGGTGTTTCTCAATATGCATACTTGACCTTACTTGTTTTCTCATGTACCCATTTTGTGTCATCTTCCATTGTGGACAACCAGTTCCAGTACTATAGAACAGAAGTATAATGGATGGTAAAAAATCCTGGATGTTGTTCTTTCCCCGCCCTAAATATCAAGGATGCATAGGTTGCATCCTCTCCAAACGAGACCAATACCATGATTCATTGCACCCAAATTCGTTTTTGGGGGCAAGTTAGCAAGATCAGCCTTGCCAAGACAGCAAGTATGATCTTTGCGTTCTTCATATTGAGAAACACCCTCTGTTACTTGAAGACTTGGACAGTAATTTATTTATTTATTACTTTAACAGCCTGTTTAGAATGGTCGTAGAAATACACTGGTAAGAATGCACGTGCTGCAGTTGACTCATGAGTATATCAATGAGTTAGCTGTTGCATATAAAATTATCCCTAGTACCTTGAGTCAGAAAGCAGTGAGCTATATTTGTGGAAAAGGGGATGTTAATCTCGGCCAATTTTTGTAAATCACTGCCTTTCCTTGACCCTGTGACAGGTGCTACAAGTGGTGTTACTCAAACGGCAGGTCACACACAAGCTCCTAACCCAGATGCATCGGTATTTATTTATTTCCTTGCCAGAAAATGTTCAGCGTGTTGTAGTGGAACATGTGAAACAGAATTCCCAAGCATACACTGCCTCTGAATTTGGTCACATCAGCACATGATTTGGTTGCGATCGTTCCCTTCTTGATGAATAGTTGTCCTAATTTGCATACCCTAGTTTTTTGCATCAATGAAAGATTGACAGTGACTCTAGACTTGATATAGTTGCCCCTTCATGTTCGTGAGGGTTAGGGGAGGCAGATCCCTGAGAATTTGACAATTCAATTTATTTGCTACCCATAACGTGAAAGATAACATAAAAGTCTATTTATTACCAATTTCTAAACAAACAGTACCGTACACTTTCCGTGTCAAATGTCATTTTCTATCAAGGCATTTTTATATAATGTACAAACCATCTAAATTATGCCTCTGTATGTACAAAGTTGTACTCACTGGATGCACTACGTTTTGGATGTTGGAGGTTGGTTACCGAGACAAAGGTGCATGACATACCCAAGTTAAGACTTTTAGTATGCACTTACAGGAACAAATGTTATCTGTTACTAATATTTATGCATTGTATGATTTTATGTGACCCAAATGATTTTCACAATTGTTTTTTGTCTTACATGTTGTATGAATTTCTGCCATCTTTTGGCAAGTTCCAAAAATATTCTCGTTTCATTGTTCTGAGCTAACTTTCGAATGACCAAATCCATGAACGTCATATGCAAAATAGGCTGAACAGCACGGTTTCACTCGTTTTGTAATCAGGGCGTGTATATATATGTACTCCTGGGTGCAGGTAAGGAGAGACCATTTCAGCAAAAAACACTGGTCTTACAAGAAGACACCAGGGAAGAAAAAAAAACCTTTCAACCATAATTCATTAACACAGGAACAAAACAGGAACAAAACATCAGGAACAAAACATCCTTATGATTATCTTACACTAGCACAGGTGCGACCAAGTGAAATTTTAACTCACATACTCTCAATCAAAGATCAAAGATTTTTCTCTCAATCAAAGATCAAAGTCACCATTTTGGTCACAATCTGGAGCCCTGTTTCCTCCGGCATTAAATGTGGCCCACAAGCATTACCTTAAAGAACTCGATGACGCATATGGCAATGTAGAACGTACATCCAGTTCTTGGAGATGCATGGGAACAGTAAAGAGGATGCATCTGATTATATGCGTCAACTTCAGACCCTTTTTTCAGGATGTCACCGAAAGAGAGGGTGTGTCTAGACAAGATGCAGAAGTATAGTAACTGAAGCAGTTCCTTGCAATGCTGGGATGACCAATTAATCGCAGCACCAAGTCTAAAAGATGGAGGCTGAGTTTTAAAAAACTGCATCTAATGAAAGTACCCAGTTCAGTATTGATAAAATTGGACACAAAAGGGCACAATACCATCTGATAAACAGTAATGCCCATCTACTGTATAGTCATGGAAAGGTCAGCAAGTTCAGATACAACTGTGGGATATGACTCATACATCCTGCCACAGTGTAACAGTTAAGCTAATGCAGTCTTGGTGCGGAGGAAGTCGTGCGAGAGGCATCAAAGTAAACAGAGCCAACAACAAAAATCCTCACAACGGAACTTGTCTTTAAACATCTTAAAGTTCCTGCTGCGGAACAAGCAGGAACTCAGAATCACATCCGTTCCAGTGTTATAAATCAAACCAAGAGTGATCCTCTGCCGCTTGAAGAAATTTTTTAAATCCAGGATGGCCTTACTGGTGAACCCTATGAAAGTATAGTTTTGGCTGGAGGGAGTTCAGTGCCAATGTTTAATTGACTCAGGGTCAATTAAATAGCATGTGATGATAGCATGCCAGTCATTTTATTCACGTTATCTGTCCCATCAAGAACTGTTTTTCATTAATTGTGCACTGGACATTGAGGGAGCAGCTGCACAAAGGGTTCCATATGTAGGGTATGCTGAAGTGGAAGTTCTGTTTCTGTTATATCATAGTGTTAGTGAAACAGACCAATCATATAATGAGAAATACCCTCTCCTTGCGGGTACCAATATGTTGCGCCTACTAGTCCATTATTGCAAAAAGATAGAAGGAAGTTCCTTCAGACTCTTCTGGACTAGCTGAGCAATGGCATACTCAGGGTATTGTTAAAGCTCAGACTCTCAAGCTAGAAGAGTCTTGCATATTGTACTCAGTAGCAAGATACTCATGCGTTTGAAGAAAGGTAAAACATGCATTAAAAGGCATCTGTCACACTAAGCCTCTCGTCGCAGAGTTGCAAACCTTTGTTAGTGCTTCAAATAACATTCATACTCCTGGAGGCTTGGTTGTGTATGACCAGATAGTGAGTGTAAAACCTCATTCTCAAAATAGGTTTAAACTTGCTGTTCGAAATGTGTATGTATGACATAATCTTGTCTTCAAAAATAGTCATTGCTAAGTGCTCTCTGATTGACTGGGTGGTTCCTGTTGCATCTTCTGCCATCAAAGCTTGCTCAGGTATTACTACAGCACAGGCGAACTGAATTAGTTTTCTCAAGTGGGAAACGAAATCATGCCCTTGGCCCCATTATTCTGACTTTGGTGAGAGTCCTACTGTATACCTCAACACAGAGCCTA
This sequence comes from Isichthys henryi, assembly GCA_026776945.1. NCBI lineage: Eukaryota > Metazoa > Chordata > Actinopteri > Osteoglossiformes > Mormyridae > Isichthys > Isichthys henryi. The sequence continues at coordinate 10,798 of JAODJX010000188.1, forward strand.
TATAGAGAAGAATTAATGAAGACATATCCCATGCATTTTCCTGTCATGATCTGGATGTTGGCAATATCTCAGGTGTTGCTCAGTTGGAGCCTAGGTTCCATTCAAAGAGCAAACTTGGCATGTCTTACCTGCAAACTTTAATGACCTGAAGAGAGCCTTACAGGATCTTTTATCTGCAGGTATTATAGAGGAGTCTAATAGTCTGTATGCCTCCCAGATCCTTGTCTGAAGCTTAGAATGGTAGTAGATTACTGAAGACTAAACAACCTTACCAAGAAAGATGCCTACCCCCTACCTCAAATAGAGGGGACATTCACTTTGTTATCTGGTTCAATTATCCCATCAGCCATCTGATCATCCCAAGATTGCCTTTATAACTCCTTTTGGAATATGGAAATTTAGGAGATTGCCTCAAGGTCTTACAAATGCACCTGCAACATTTCAGTGAACCTCAGAAAAGGTGATGGAACTTTCAAAAATCATTGCTTATTTTGATGACTTCATCATATTCTCAAACACATTGGAGGAGTATGAGAAATGGCCAATGAGAGTCTTGAAGCACATTGCAGATTTTGGACTTAAGTTATCACTTTCCAAGTGTTTGAGGAAATGTTTCAGGAAGTGAAGGTTCTTTCATACTTTCTGTGAGGGATTTAAGGTACAGTACTGTACAGTATGTGATATCAGCCCAAGGGATTCAGCCAGATCTAGACAAAATTGCTGCTGTCAAGGACTAACCATATCCTCAAACTGGTAATGAGCTCAGGTCATTCCTCAGTATTACTGGCAGTTTGATAGATATTTTACCAATATTAATTGAAATAATTAATCAATCTTAATATTGCACATTGTGCAGCTTTATCAAAAATGATTGTAGTTGCTGGTTCAGTGTACTGTGCATGCAGAGCCTGCATGTCACTCACTAGCAATGAACTCCATGTATCCAAAAACCCATAAATCGCAATAAATTATATCAGACAGACTTCTCTTGTAGATTAGTCATGGGAAATGAGAACCGCTGTTTTCCTTTTGTATGAAGCAGCAAAAAAGTTGCAGCATAACGTGTTCGACTTAATTTTCCTTGCCTGATTATTGCACACGCATACATCATGATAACGATTATGAAACTATATATTGCGCAAATCTACTTGGGCAGGTTGGAGACTGTCTTTTCTTACACGTCGTACTTATTCCCCAGCCTGCCCTCTACATGGGTGCTGCAGACCTCTTTGTCCATTTGCACCTATTAATCTTAATTCAATCAATTATGTTCTTCATTAAAAGTCAGTGGCCCACTGCCAGGAAACCACAATCCAATTTTCCCTTTGAAATGAGGAAGTGATATTTACTGAAGAGCTCCCCCCAATCAGTGCTCACATGAACTGATTACTGCTACAATTATTGCAGCTGTTGCTAATATTTCAGTCCTTTATTTTCATAAACAGTTCTCACTGTAAAAAAGCATAGGATTGGCCTGTTTACTTATGCAGTATCCTGTAGAGAAATAGGGGCTCCACCATTTCTGACCACAGTGTCAAAGCAATATTTTAAGGTAATTCTGGATTTGGCAAGAGGTCTCTTCACACCCCACCAGGGCTCTCTATAATGAGCCACGCTTTAATAAAAATTAACAACTGGGCACGAATAATTGAGATGTTTAAAAATCATTTATTGGCACATGCTAAGCTCTCCTTTCTCCCTTTATTCCCTTAATCCTAGTAGCGATAAACATTATAACCGGCTTGCTCCCTGTTTTAGGTTATACTGTAGTTGTCCATGTGGAGCCTAGGCCGGAAGAGACCCAAAGTGGCTCCCTCAGGATGGAGAGATGATGAAGAACGGGAGAGGTTTGCTAATGGAGCTAAAATTGGTCGAACACACCTTGATAGGAAAATATGGGATTCCAGAGAGCGCTTGAGATAACAGACTCTAATACTTGCAGCAAAATACTTTGGCAGACCTGCCATGCCATTACAAGGGGATCAGTGGGAAAAACAAGTATTAGAGTCTTATTAGAGGCACAAGTATTAGAGTCTGTAGGTGAATTAACCAGTGGGTTAACCAGCAGAACATCCAATTTACCTGGTACCCGTTAACACACACAGTGGAGATTTGGTCGCGGCTGTGTTCTGTGTTAGAAGAACTATGTTCATATCCATTTATAATTTCTTTTATTGTAATGCCCCTCTACTGAGACTCCAGTATTAGATTATTCATAAAGTCTCTGTAATTAATTTGTACAGTGTAACTCTGGCCTTCTGTATTTACCCATAGTGCCATGTTATGGTGCGTGTCTCTAATACTGGGCTAGAACCATCTGTGTGAAAGCAGAGTGGTGCTGGTCATTGGATTGCCTAGAGCCTAATCTATTCAGTGCAATGTCACTATTAAAAAGGATGCAGATCCTCCTCTGGCTTTGCAGGCATGGCAAGGAGAGACATTGCAACCTTTGCTAAAACTCGTTTTTTAATGCTCAGTGTAGTTTATTGTTAACCAAGCAATGTTCCTCCTTCTAACATTTAAGAGAGATACTAAAAAAAGATCCAAAACAGCTTGCGCAAACAAAGTTTTAAGATTTTAGTTCCTGACTGAAATATATTTCATATATTTTATTTATTTACTAGATGATGATCGTGCTGATTCATCAAAATTAAGCACTCTTTATCGGTTAAGTTTATATGATGTCTGGTTTTAGTTTTAGCTTGTGCTACTATTGAAAAAGGTTTGTACTTCTTTATTTTTCTGCCCTTTAATTCAAACTCTACTGAATAACAACCTATTTATTCTGATATGCCTCAGTGCTTGGTTAATGGTGAATTCTTGCACATCTGGCATTCGAGAGCACCATGCAAACCTGTTTCTGGGCCACTAACAAATTCTCAGAGCAAATGTTTAATTGGCAGCAGGTATAAGAGGAGACAGTGTAGGTCAAAAACTATACCTTTCTCACATCAGTCAGGCTTTGAAGTGTAAACAGTCAATGTCAATGTGATACACTCCCAGTGTGCAATGAATGACACATTTCATAAAGAACTCATCTGCAGAATTCACACTGGCTGTTGGGTATGGAAATAGTTAACTGTGTGAATTGGTAATTTGTGTCACTTGTCATCGTTAGGTATTCTCAGCTCAGATACAGTAAATGACTAGCACTGCCCTTTCACTAAACATATTGAATTATGGTGGGCACCATTCCCTGTAACTTTCCAGTGCAAGGTCAGTTAACTTTCAAGTTACTACGTGATGTGGGGACTTTGGAATGGGGGAAAATTTTATGGTTTGTCTAAATTGGTAATAGCTTGTCAATAATATAAACAAAATCTTTCAGTGTTATCTACTCTTGCAAAAACATGGTACATTGTCAGTGGTGTAATAGAGCACTTTTTGCCAATGTGCTATTAGGAATGAATTTGCATATTCTTGAAATGGAACACTGTTTAAACCAGTTTTTTTCCCTTTATCTGTATGGTTTTCCTACAACGGATTATTAGGGCCACATTGAGGATGAAAAATTCTGAGATTTTGAGAATAAAGTGGTAATTTTGGGTTACGTGTTATTTTAGAGGGTGCATATTTGACTAGCCAGTTTCAGGATGGAAGTATAGAAGCAGGAACAAACCAGACTCGATGATAACAGAATATAAGATGTTTCATTATTGTCATGACCCACTCATCCGATCCTCCCGTGTGCCACGTCCCCTCATCTACCCTGTGTCTACCAGCTGTTTTGCATTGTGTCACGCTCGCCGAGCGGTCGGGGCGAGCAGACGGGCAGGAATCAGGCAAGGTAGGCAGGATACGGGAAAATACTGGGGTTTATTGGCACGACGGGGATCAGGAAACATCTCACGCAAACAAACATAAGCAACATCAATGACTGACAAGGGAAACAGGTAAGACCAGGACTTAAATAGGACACGACTAATCAAAGCAAGTAGACAAA
>JAODJX010000189.1:6564-34363 GCA_026776945.1 Isichthys henryi
ACACTGTTTCTCAACTTGCTTTCATACTAACACTGTTTTTCATCCTGCTTTCATACTAACACTGTTTTTCATCCTGCTTTCATACTAACACTGTTTTTCATCCTGCTTTCATACTAACGCTGTTTTTCATCCTGCTTTCATACTAATGCTGTTTTTCATCCTGCTTTCATACTAACACTGTTTCTCAACTTGCTTTCATACTAACACTGTTTTTCATCCTGCTTTCATACTAACACTGTTTTTCATCCTGCGTTCATACTAACACTGTTTTTCATCCTGCTTTTATACTAACTCTGTTTCTCACCTTGCTTTCATACTAATGCTGTTTCTCACCCTGCATTCATACTGTTTCTCACCCAGCTTTCATACTAACCCTGCTTTTCACACTGCTTTTTCAGAATGTTTGTTGCTGTGGGTGAAAGTGTCTGCTAAATAGTATGTAATGTAAGAGGAGAATCTAAACCGTTGATTTTAGCATAGATAAGTAAATCTTAGTACGTAAGGACATCTATAAAGTATTTTCCCTAACCCTAACCCCAACCCTAACCAACGCCTTTTTAACCTTTGTGTCTACAGAACTCTGAGAAGTTCACAGCCTCCAGGCTAATATGTGATATCTATGCCCCCTTCGCTCGGCTTTCCCTCACTGTGCTGTATTCTCTTACAGGTTGCAGGACACCAAGGCAACTGCACCCCTCACCATAACCCCATGCCCTGCAGCATACCCCAGGAGCGAGATAGCATCTTCCATACAATCTTTGCCTTCTTCATCAAGTCTGGTCGGCGTGTGCTGGTGAGCTGCTTAGCTGATTAGCTGGTAACATCTGCACACCATTCAGATTTTATGACTGCCTCCACAAAGTCAGAACAGGGCTATGTCATCATGGGTGACATACCTAAAGACCACTAATGGGCATCAGCAGCAATAAAACTCAGCTGTAGAGCTAGCTGCTAATTGGAGCAAAAACACTAGATTAGATATTCTGTAACTAAAGGTCTGCCAGTAGCGATGTCAGTACATGTAAGGGTCAGTAGCTACTGGCTTGGTCACTGAGACAGTGATTATGACTAAGTGAGTAGGTCACCTTGACTGTGATTAGAATTATGACAGTAACAATGACTTGTTGTGTTTGTCCGTTTTCGCATTTGTAACCATGTGACTCATTGTGATCCTGTTCATGGCCGTGGCTGCCGCAGACCCCCATGTTCACTCTCCGGTCATATTGCAGGATTGTGACCGCCCAGGCCGCGCCTGCCTTGTGATAACCTGTGCTGTTGGCTCACTGGCCAAAGAGGAGTCTGTGAATGTGGACCTGCGAATCCTGCTTAACACAGAGATCCTGAAGAGGGTGATTTATCCTGTGCACAGTCTTTCTTTTTTCATTAACCTTACAGTAGAATGTTCATATTTATCTGCAAATTCAGTGTTAATTATTTTAATATTTTAACAGCAGTACAGCAGCCTGTCCAAATGCGAATGGGTATTTAGTGTGTGTGTTCAGCGGCTTTGCAGCGCGGGAATCAGCGTGATGTTTCCCCTGCAGGACAGCTCCTCGGTGATCCAGCTGGTGTCCAGGGCTGGCGTCCGTGTGGACAACAGGGCGGTGGAAGTGCTAGATGGCCAGGCAGAGGATGTATCTGTGAGTTGACTTCCCTCCAGTGCAGATGACCCCAGTAGCTTGAAATAAACCATTAAAAAAACTGATTGAAAACAGATTCTGTGACAATGCTGAGCAAGACTAAAGTTAATTCATCTAAGCGCTCCTCCAATGAATTTAGTTCCCTGCTGATTAAATTAGCTGACCTTCCATATCCTCCGTCACTGAAGCGACCTTTGACCCCATCACATCCCTGTGTCGACCGTGACCTTTAACCTATATTACTTTATTCAGCTTATCAACAAATTGCTGGTTCCTCAGATGCTATCGCTGTTTGTTTTTTGATAACTGTTACAACTGCACTATTGGATTTAAAATCGGAAAAATAGAAGCTTTATGTATTTTTTTGTTTTTTAAATAGTACTTCACAAATCGTGTAAATGTCAAATGATGAATATACACTCATTAACGTGCACCCATGTATGACTATAGGTACACAGGGATTCTTTTTTGGTTTCAGTGCACAGGTTCGGCTGTTTATCTGGCACCCTGGAGTAGTTCCAGGGTTATGGCCAATGTCTGTGATATGACGCTGCACCTTCCCCCCACAAGTAACTTTGTACAGTACAGAAAATTAAGCTAAAAATCTAAATCTAAAAAGCTAAATATGCAACACAGATTCCACCACTGGTGTTTTCTACCAGCTTTCTCCTGTGACTGTTCCATGATCTGCTTGTCCAGTTAAGTGACAGCTATGTTTTTGGGTGCAGCTGCTTCTCTCACTGCAGCCTCGCTGCTGCCTGGCTGCATTCAGGCTGTGGTCACACTGTGGTCACTCACATGGCTCTCTGGGTTCCACAGGGGGGTGGATGTGTGGGAAACCTCAGCTTCTGTCAGGGTTCCCTTCGAGTCACCTTCGGGTGCCTTTCACAGCACGTTTGTATATGGAACTAAAAGTGCTGGTGTGTTTTATGTAGCGTGTTACAGTTTACAGAGGTAACATTCTTCCATATCGAAGTTCAGTGGGGCCTTGGGCCATGTTTTATCCTGCACAAACAGGCTATGTTGAAGAACTTGCTTTGGAAATGTATGTCTGTTGAATTAGGCAGCCTGTGTCACCTTTAATGAAAGAGCTTGGCGTTGGGAGTTGGGAAAATGTCAAGCGTACATGTGTGTTTTCCACAGGCTTGTTCTTTTGGTCTGTTAGCCTTTACTGCAATGGTTTCATCTTTCTCTTGCATCATATTTCATTCTAATGTTGTTTTATTCTATATATATATGTTTTGGGTAGTAATTAGATATAGCGTTAATGTCCCAGGACGAGTAACAATGATGTGGTGATCACTTTATCAGGCTGAGTGTTTGTCGCTCTGGGATCTAGTTTAGCTGTGAAATAGCTGGTTTAGAGTCCTCAGTATATTACAGCAAGCTGATGTTGTTATGGCTGAGATTGTGATTCATTTGCATGTAACCTTGTTGGCTTTTCACAGCCCCACATCTTGAGTTCTGTCTTTGAAATCCTACTTTCTGTGTTGTTAGGTGGTGTTTGTCTCCCCAGTGTCAGATACCCAGATCTTCCTTCACAACAGTTAAAACCAACTTAAAGTTAAAAGTTATGTTCTTAGTGGTGTCTGAAACTCAGCTTCCCATGTTCCAGGTGGTTTTTGAAGCACTGCACAACCAGGAGCCCCGGGGATATGTGGTGGGCTGGATTATCGCCATCAGTCTCTTAGTGGGAATCCTTATCTTCTTGCTACTGGCTGTGTTGCTGTGGAAGGTAAGATGGACTCTGTGCAGAATCATGGTCAGAGAGCTTCACCACAATCACTCATGGTGTCCATATAGATCAAATCTCCCTCAGCTTCCCACATCCAGTTACCGGTGCTTGGCCTCAGCTCCCCACAGCCAGGTACCGCTGTTTGGCCTCAGTTCTCCATATCCAGTTACCGGTGTTTGCTCTCAGCTTCCCTCATCCAGTTACCGGTGTTTGCCCTCAACTCCCCACCGCCAGTTACCGGTGTGTGCCCTCCGCTCCCCACGTCCAGTTACCGGTGTGTGCCCTCCGCTCCCCACTTCCAGTTACCGGTGTTTGCCCTCAGCTTCCCTCATCCAGTTACCGGTGTTTGCCCTCCGCTCCCCACGTCCAGTTACCGGTGTGTGCCCTCCGCTCCCCACGTCCAGTTACCGGTGTGTGCCCTCAGCTCCCCAGAACCAGTTCTAAGTGAAAGCTGTATTAACCTATTAGATTAAATACAACAGGCCAGCCAATCACAAGTAGCAGGAAGAAGAGAACTATAAATTAGACTGAAATGCAGATATTAGAGGCAAATATGAATGAATGCAGGATTGGCGCTCCAGCTACCGGAATAAACTTCACAGTGTTCTCGCCCTGAGGAGGTTCCTGGTGTGATGGGTGCAGTAATGCACTGTATCAGCACACACTCCTTACCTCCCTCATATGAAGGAATCACCCTCATTGCAGAGTTTTCAGTATAAAGTGCTTTTTATTTTCCTCCCACACATATTTCTGAAGGAACACCACATCTAAAGCTCCGGAATGTTGGTTCTTGGATACTAGGATCCTGCCAAAACAAATCCTTTTGACACAAGGGATTCTGGGAAAGGGGCACTTTGCATTGCCAAAGCAGCACATGTTAAGCAGAGCACTATTCAGGAAATGCCTGAGCACTGTGACGGCCCAATCAGCAGTCAGCATTATGGCAGGCAAGTGAGACAGAGTGACTAGGGGTGCCTTATATACTGCACAACCTTATATACAGTCATATGAAAAAGCTTGGGAACCCCTCTCAGCCGGCATCATAATTTACTCTACTTCCACCATAAAAGAGTACAGTGGTATGTCTTTCATTTCCTATCGGAATAAAACAAAGATTTTTAGTGAAGCAGTATTTAATTGTATGAAATTAAATCTAATCGAAATCAAAAAAAATTTGGGTACACTTGCAATTTTGCTGATTTGAATGCATGGAACTGCTCAATACTGATTACTTGCAACATCAAATTGGTTGGATTAGTTCGTTAAGCCTTAAACTCCATAGACAGGTGTGTCCAATCAGGAGAAAAGGAATTTAAGGTGGCCAATTGCAAATAGTTTCTCTTTGATTCTCCTCTGAAGAGTGATGGCATACTGTAGGATCCTCAAAGCAGCTCTCAAAAGATCTGAAAACAAAGATTGTTTAGGGGAAGGCTACAAAAAGTTATCTCAGAGGTTTAAACTGTCAGTTTCAATTGTAAGGAATGTAATCAGGAAGTGGAAGGCCAGAGGCACAGTTGCTGTTAAGCCCAGGTCTGGCAGGACAAGAAAAATACAGGAGCGACATATGCAGAGGATTGTGAGAATGGTGAGAGACAACCCACAGATCACCTCTAAAGACCTGCAAGAACATCTTTCTGCAGATGGTGTATCTGTGCATCAGTACTTTGCACAAAGAACATCTAAATGGCAGGGTGAAGTCCTTTCTGTACTCACGCCACAAACAGTTGCTTGTATGCAAAAGCTCATTTAGACAAGCCAGATTCATTTTGGAATGAAGTGCTTTGGACTGATCGGTTATAGGAGGCATCTAGAGGCTGTTATATTTGCAAAAGGAGGCTCAACTAAGTATTGATGTAATATCTGCCCAAATTTATGCACCTGTCTTTTATTATTATTTTATATGATGCATATTGCGTATTTTCTGTTAATCCAATAAACCTAATGTCACTGCTGAAATACTACTGTTTCTGTCATGACCTGCTCGTACCGCCCTCATGTGGACCATGCCCTCTCATTTACCCTGTGTGCATCCTGCCTGTTACCAGCTGTTTCCTGTTTTACCCATCCAGTCCTGTGTATTTAAGTCCGCATCTAAATCTCTGTAACCAGGTCTGTCATTGCCATCTATACTGTGTCTTTGTGCCGTTCTTGTAATAAACCCCCTGCCTTTTGGATTTCCGAGTACCACACCTTGATTCCTCATTCCCCACTTGCCTGCCCTGCGTGCAGTTACAACAGTTTCCAAAAGGCATGACATATATTAAAAGGAAGTCACTACTTTGAAAGCTCAGCCAATGATGAACAAAAATCCAAAAAATTAAGAGGGGTTCTCAAACTTTTTCATATGACTGTACTATACTTACTGTTCTAGAATGGAATAATTCAACCATCATATCATTAAGAGGTATAAAAATTCTAGCTATCACTGACTAAATTCGCCAGGCTTGGCTCTGCAGGAGAGGACACTAAGATCTTCTGTATGTTTACAGATGGGTTTCTTCCGTCGGCGGTATAAGGAGATCATCGAGGCAGAGAAGAACAGAAAGGACAGCGATGAGAGTTGGGACTGGGTCCAGAAGACCCAATGAGGAGCATGCCTTCACCACAGCCATTATGTCATTGGCCCCTCGGCCTGTCCGCCAGCCAATGGGATCCAGCCCCTTCGATCTTCCATATGTGGAAGAAAATCTTCTCCAGATTTTTCGGAGGCTCAAAACTTTAGGTTGGTGAAAGAGAAGAGCGGGAATTATGGATGAGATGGACTGAAGATCAAACATTTTTAAAGAGAAAGACTTCCACAGATATTTCAAAAATAAGAGTGGACAAGAAAATAAAACCCTCAGGGCCTTGAATGTTTCACAAGCTTTTTATTTTTATACATATATGCTTCCTGTATTGAACAGAACTGATGCTACAAACTCCTTGAATGGTTTGAAATATCTGTTTTCTTCTAAGCACTGATGACTCTTATGCTTTAAAACTCAACCTCTGGTTGTTATGCAAGTGTCCGGCAGTGGCTGTCACCAATGCCACTGTCAGACGGCTTTTTTTGTAGAAATGAACACTGTGTCTGAAGTCACATGTCTTCTTCATGTGGCAGGTGAGTTGGAAATAGGTGTTGATGCAGATCCCAGGCTATGCAGAACAGGAACACGGTCTGCTAAAGCCTACAGATGCATGTCAGCAAAGAGCTGCCACACACTTATTCCTGCAGGAGAATGCCAGGCTGTGAAGCAGGCACTTCAGGGTCGGGCATGAAAGTACTCAGATACTCAAACATTCCCTCATCCTAGGAATAGAGCTACGTGTGTGTTGGGGGATATAGTGCAGAGGAACACACAGGGTGGTAGATGATCAATGTGCAGGCAAGTGTCTTGTCCAGTGGGCTACAGGATCTCTTCTGCCTTTTGTACATCAGTCCTCTAAATTCACTTGCTTGCACAGATTTGCCTGAAGGACAGAGTGGTGATACCTGTGTGTTTGTCTTCAAAGTGGACTCCACCATGACAGCATGCAGTGGCATCCCCTACGCCTCACTGTGCAACACTGATCTTCTTTCAGGGCATTTTGTGCTGGAATCTGTTCCCCTGGAGGATCTCCTGTGATTGGGTGGAATGTTCCTTGAATTGGACCCACAAAAAAAATCAGTTCAAGGCTTGCTTTACTGAAAGCACATTTTGACCATTTTTTTCTTATTGCCTTGGATCTGATTATCTGCACTCCACCACACCCCATTATCAGAGCTGTCAATCCAAACCCTGTTCTACTGAAGAACTCCCTGTATTCTACTCTGCAGTTTGCCAGTGGTAACCATTTGTTTCTCTCGCAAGTGTGTGTGGATTATGCTTCCAGCTTGACATTGCAATAGGTTTAGTGTCTGGGGGTATTGTGTGGCTTAGTGGACTAAGCATCTGCATCTGGGACCAGAAGGTCACTGATTTGAACCCAGCCTTGGCAGAATAGTAACATGGCTGTAGGCCCTTGAGCACGGCCCTTAACCCACAGCTTCCAAGGTGCCACACGGTGGCTGCCCCTTCGCTGTGACCTCTCCCCCTCCCTCCTCAAGCTAGCTCTCACCTGTATAGAGATGAAGCAAAGTGAAGAGAATTTCCCAGTGGGGATCAATAAAGCATCACTATCCATTCCTAAAGTACTTGGCTGTAGTGTCATCACAAAGTTTACGTCTCATGAATTAAAAATATGCAAATCAACCAATCTGCTTGACAGAGTTTTTAAGAAGTGAAGTGAGAAAATCAATAGACCAAAAGCAGACGATACGAACAGTATTACTAATGACTGGGATGCTCAGTAATGTTTGTTATACATTTTTAACATCGGGTGGTTTAAACGCAGGTGGGAATGCTGTTGCTGTAATGATTACCCTGAAGTACACACTACCTCAGGGCTCTGATAGCTTCACTGTTGCTCTTCTGAACCTGCAGCGTCTCCCTTTTAAACTCTGCTTTATTTTGTCTTCAAAAGCCACTGCTTTTGCTTTGTATTAACAAAGAATTAGACGTGAGGTGATCAGTCTGGGTAAGTCCATTGTGTCTCATTGATGTGTCCATTGTCATTGATTCTTGAGTAACTCTGCACCACAGAACGTTTGTGAGAGCAGATGCAGACTGTTTTGATTAGGAGCTTTTCATAAAATGCTGGATGACTTGTGTTCCTCTGTTTGTAACAAGTTGTAAGGAAGGAAAGCTCTGATGACATGATGATTTATGGCTGGATGAGAGACGGGATGGGAATATGTTTACTGTTGGGTGCAAAGCCCCTCAAAATCCAGAGGGAGTGAGATGTCATGAGCTAAAAATAAATGAGGAATGTGGTACTTTATCTCCATTTGAATGGTTGTGTACAAGTCGGTGTCGCATGGTTATAGTAAATGGTCCTTGGAAGTCAGCATGCTGGAATGCAAGCAGGAAGCTGCAACTTGTATGCTGTGACCTACAAAAACACTTTGACTTTTAACTCCAATAATCACTGGCAGATTTTGGGCACAGGACCTGCAAACTTGTCTGAAGTCTGGTAAATACCCTGTTAGACATGGCTGGGGGGATATGACAAAGGAACCACTAAAATCATGGTTCTAAACATACACCATATAGAATAAAACTATGAAGGAGCAGTAAACGCTGTGGAATTAAAGAACTGATCTAAGAGGTCAGTTAAGAGGGTAAGAACTTGGGTGCCGTTTCTAAGGCCTTGACTGCACAATTTGGAACAAGGGATGAGGCATCAAACTTGCTGTCCTTCGTATTTCTTGTTGACTAAGAATGATAATCCACCATTAATGGTTGGTTGTGCTTGAGTGGGAAAGGATGACCCTCTTAATATCATCCCTGCAAAACCAGCTCACTTCTGTGCTCTGTTAGAAGTGGTTGTATCTTGAATATATTTTATCAGTTGCTACCACTGGCTGGACAAATACACAACAGCTATAACTCTGTCTTTAACTGACTTGGCTTAGTAATTTGTATATATTGATGCAGAGAGAAGATACACTTGACATTCAACACGTGAGTCTAAACTTTTTTGCTGTTGTTTTTTAGTACTACGTTGTCACCTCTGTCACTTATTTCCTATATCTTTCAGTCAAAAACTACTGCCACTGAAAACTGATGTAAAAGTATTTCTATATGACTGTTGTGTCCAAGCTCATGTTAAAACTGTGTATTTATGTACTGATATTGACATGTTAAAATAAAAGCTTTGCGGTTAATGAACCTGCGTTTTTTTCCCTTTTTTCTTTTTTAACCTTAAATTCCTGCCCATGCGCAGTGAACCAGTTCATGAAGAAGTCATATCAAGATGATTTTATTTCACTTCGGGGCCCTTATGATATTCTTGTGTATTTCATGCCATCTAGTGGTTAAAATATCAACTTCCACACGGTCTTCTATCAGTTGTTAAAGGATTGGTGGTGTTTATATATTATGATTTGTAGCATTTTTATGTTTAGCTAGTAAATTAATTTAATTACGACTCGTGTTAGCTAAATATTTGTTTGCTTGTTTGTTATGTACTAGTTTGTTATAACCGAGTTAGAAACCACGTGTTTCTAAGGTTTTGAATTATTAATATTAAAAAGAGTTCATAAAGGAATATTTAGAATTTATGAAGAAAAGCCGATAATTCATATGTGAAATGCAGTACAGTAATGTGAAATAGTAGAATCCCAAAACAAATGTTAATAAAATGCCTGGCAAACCGAAAAACGGTAATGCTCGCTTTAAAGAAAAACAGTGCATTTTAAAGGACTGACCGCGGTATCAAACAAGCATCTAATGAACAAATAACGAGGAAACGCAGGGAGGTCGGACGCTGGACAGTTAAACATATTAATTATGGTGGGTAATTTATACTGTGGCTACAGACACGCGAGAATCGGGCACGGTTCATGTAAGACAGGCAATGGCACCCGCGACTATCGGGAGCACAAGTAAACCGTTTGCGTTACAATTTCCCAGCATGTTCCGACGCTACAATAATTCTGAATTTGATTTTTAAATTACGCATTCTAAAAATGTTCAAGGTCTCAGATTTTTTTATTGCTATGTGTACATATTATAGTGAAATTCTTATAGGAGTGCTCCCTTCAAACTGTAGTTATACTATATTATGTAATATTCCATAACTTCATGGTGGAATCAATACTTAAGTTTTAATTTGCATTGTGATTTATAATTGTCTTTATAAACCTCCAGACAATGTGTTTCCGATTAGCGGCCTTCGATTGTGTCCAATCATTCATATCTGTCCGATCTTCATTCCGAGCCTATCCGATTTTCAGCCCGAGTCTTTACGATCTTTGTTCCGAGTCAATCCGATTTCCTGCCCGAGTTTGACCGAATACGGAACATGGCGGGAACTTTGTAGTCGCTCATAGTTTGCATGAGCTGTTTTGGTAAATTTTAAGTTTATCTCTTTAGAAGCGCGTGCCGTAAAATTCGTATGTGATATTTTACAATAATTCTAGTAGATATTTAATCCTTAATATGAACCTATGTTTAGATTAAATGTTGGCCGATGCCGCTGACCAGTGACTTTGTTTCGTTGCTAGAACAGCTAGAAGGTTAGAATGACTAGTTTTTAGTGTCGATAACTTGATTTTTAATGTACGTTGTGGGTTATATATTGGGTCGGTTATGTACTGTTCGTCGAAAAAAATATAAACGCAAGCTTTAGCTCTGCTGCAGGTTTCCTTCATCCCCGCGTCTGAGTTGCATGTTCGCTAATTCAGTTTGCTCAGTAACCTGGTAGTAAATTTACTTAATATTACAGACGTGCTTCCTTGTGCACGTGGATATTTTCATTTACTTAATAATTTTATTAATGCATTAATAAAAGTTGTTGAACAGTTAACCTACTATCTTTTCGAATACGAATGCCTGCGTTTATGGTTTTCAGAAGAGGAATGTCTTTGCATAATGTCCTTTCCGTACTGTGGTTGCTCAGTTATTTTTCTCTTAACCCTGTAAAATGTTAAACTTATCTTTAGTCCAATGACTTAAGCTTCTTATAATGGGCCCAGTACAGGATTTTTTGTCTTTTTCAAAGTGTTAGAGGTCTTTGTGAAATATCCTTAAGAGATATAATATGATTTTTTTAAAATAGCTTTAGCATGAAAACGAAAAATTAGAAAATGGATACTGAGTGAGACAGGTTTGCCTGCTAGGTAAAGGATGTACTCATATCCAGGGGAGAGCCCTCTGACCCTCCTTGGGGCTCCCTGTTACTGTTACCCCCAGTGTCTGTAGTTCTGCCAGTGCTTTAGCGGTCCTGCAGTTTGCATATCGTTCTGCCCCTTCCACCACCTGATCTCATATTTTAACACACTGCTGCTGTCCCTCACAGGCTTCGACATGAGTGAGGCACACCTGAGCGAATGGCAGAAGAGGACCTTTGACATTTCATCTGGTACCTGCACACCTGAACAAAAGGCAGATGCGTACCGGGCACACATCCTGGACGTGCAGTATGCATGGGCGACTTCTCTGCTGTCAGCTTCAGCTACAGCCCATCTACTCAGGAAATACACTGAGCACTACTCCGCAGTGCTGGACTCCGATGACCCACGCACAGGCCTGAACAACTATGCCGACAGTGTACTGCACCTGGCTCGTGGACACAGAAACGACAGCACGCAGTGGCAGTCGGCCTTGACACCAGAAAGTGTCCTGGCTTTTCCGTGTGTACAGCACATTGTCCGTGGTGAAACTGGGGCTGTGAGTGCCCTCGTACCACGAGAAGATGTGGATGTTGTAGTTGGTGGGGGGTTTAGTGGTGATAGTGATCAAGGCTGCTCTCTGAAGCTGGGAGCCTGCAGTGAGGATGTGTTTTCAAAAACAGAGGCTATTGGGGCTCGCAGTAATGTTCTGAGAGATGGGGCAGGAAAAGCGAGTGGCCATGCAGCATTGCTTCCATCTTCTACATTTGGATCTTGCAGCACAGCTCAACCCACTATGAACCCGCTATTTAGCAGCAGTGCTAACATGACCTGTCAGCCTGCCGCTAGCCATCGGTCCGTTTCCTTCCCCTCAAACCCTTCGAAGCGGAAGGCCTGCAATAACTCACAGTCTTGCCATGTGGCTTCTGAAGCACGTGGTGGCTCCAGTGTTGCAGGAAAGAGAGGGGAGGATGGCCGAGCCAGCAGCTTCAGGACAGCCAAGGAGCAGCTGGTAGTGGAGCAGCAGAAGAAACACGGTCAGCAACCACAGCGAGCCCAGCCAGCTGGCCTATCTGGTGGGATGAAGAAGTCCCTGGGTGCCAACAGATCCCGTGGTGCCTTCTCCAAATTCGTGTCCCCTATGCCCAGGCAGGAGGAAGGTGAGGGGGAAGGTGCCAATGGGTCAGTCCAGGAGTCTCAGCCTGTTGATGAACGGCTAAAGAACTTTGAACCCAAGATCATTGAGCTGATCATGAGTGAGATCATGGATCATGGCCCACCCATCTCTTGGGATGAAATTGCTGGACTGGAGTTTGCAAAGGCCACAATCAAGGAGATTGTAGTGTGGCCCATGCTGCGACCCGACATCTTCACTGGGCTTCGCGGCCCCCCCAAAGGAATCCTGCTTTTTGGCCCTCCTGGTACTGGAAAGACACTGATAGGCAAATGCATTGCATGTCAGTCTGGGGCCACCTTCTTCAGTATTAGTGCCTCATCCCTGACTTCTAAGTGGGTTGGAGAAGGTGAGAAGATGGTCCGGGCCCTTTTCGCAATTGCCCGCTGCCACCAACCAGCCGTTATCTTCATTGATGAAATCGACTCACTGCTTTCCCAACGGACAGATGGTGAGCATGACTCTTCACGTCGCATCAAGACTGAGTTTTTGGTCCAGTTGGATGGGGCAGCCACCTCAGCTGATGACCGGATCCTGGTGGTTGGGGCCACCAACCGACCACAGGAGATTGACGAGGCAGCCCGGCGAAGGCTAGCTAAGCGCCTCTACATTCCCCTGCCTGAGGCCACAGCTCGTCGCCAAATCATAGCCAGCCTGATGGCCTGTGAGAAATGCCATTTAAAGTCAGAGGAGCTGGAGTGTGTTGTGGCCAGCTCCCAAGGGTTCTCCGGTGCCGATATGACCCAGCTTTGCCGAGAGGCAGCGCTGGGCCCAATTCGCAGCATCCAAGTAGATGACATTGCCAGTATCACACCTGATCAAGTGCGTCCCATTGTTCATGCCGATTTCCAGGATGCCCTTAAGACTGTGCGACCCAGTGTGTCCTCCAAAGACTTGGAGCTCTACGTGGAGTGGAACAGGACCTTTGGCTGTGGCCGCTGATCCGGGCATTCAGGCAGATTTCTGATGTCCTGCCCTTTGTAATTATAATGTATGTACACAAGTATAATTTTGGTAATGCAGGATTAAAAATCTTACATTTAGACTTTGCCATTTTCAAAATCTTGAGTGATATAGAAACTTTTGCAAATATAAATTGCAAAGTGTATGCAGAATATAAATGAGTTAGCTTTTGTGTGCACAGTTCTCATTGTTATTAAGCTTGAAAATGCATGGAAGTATGTTATTGTAAAAGGATTTTTGCGTCTAGGATTTTCAGTGAAACGTAATAAACAGCATATAGTTTCAGACGTTCGTGTGCTAAAATATTGGATGTGATGGAGTGGAAAACTGCATGGTTTCTGAAAGTTTATTACATTTTTCTTTGGACTTAGGTCACACAGTATTGGATTCAGTGAAACAGGTAACATCTGAGGCAGCATGAAAAGCCCTGTGGTCCTGAGTACTAGAGCTGTAAAGCAGAGGGCAGTCTGTGTGTTTCCATCGATTCACAGCCAACACAAGTCACACAGCAGGGAGCAGGGTTCCTACTCCCAAGCTAGTATGTGAGAAGTAGCAGAACTGGCCTGTGTATTTGCATAACCTATTTAGGAGTTATTCAAGGGTGGGCGATTGCAGGCCTTGTTTCTGAACACTGTATACGCTCGGTATTCCCCAGAAACCAAGTGAGAGAAAATAACATGGCTTCTTTCCCCCACATACGTCACTTTACAAATGTGTTCAACCAGTTCTTTGATTTTACTGAATTATTGATCCTTTTTTAAAAATTTAGTTCTCTGATATAATTCAAGCACTGCAACTCAAAATTCATTTTATTGTGGGATTGTATTAAAAAAAACACATTCATGTGTGCTGTTGGTATAATGCTGCATTTC
The DNA here is from genome assembly GCA_026776945.1 of Isichthys henryi. NCBI lineage: Eukaryota > Metazoa > Chordata > Actinopteri > Osteoglossiformes > Mormyridae > Isichthys > Isichthys henryi. The sequence continues at coordinate 20,621 of JAODJX010000189.1, forward strand.
ATTTGAACTCATAAATGGGAAATTCCAGGTTCCTAATTTGAAATTTCAGCTGGGATGCCCAGAAGTCAGAATTCTGACTCATGAAATTGGAGGAACCTCTGCAGCCCGACCTCAGAATCCGAGGCGGCTGCACCCTTTAGCTACCAAAGTTAAAGCTGGAGTTTTATACTGTTTCTTAGCACTTGCATCTTATTTGTGGCTCATTAAATCAGTTGTGTAGACAGTACTGTCCAACTGCCATCTGTGGAAGTGTTTCTATATTGTTTTTACGCGCAAAATATATTACCATGTAATGTGTTATCAACTGATACTACTGACCGCTGATAAGACTAGTAATTACCCAGGATAGAACCGGGGTTTCAGAAAGCAGGATAACTTGTCAGATTTAAGGTAGTCTGGGCTAAATGTAAGTGAATAAAGGTAAATCCCATTTAAACTGGGGTATATTTAATCTGACAAGTTATCTGACTAAGCAACAAACGTTGCTTTTTGAAACAGGTCCCTGGAATTGCTAAATGGCTTTCCAACTTCCTTTACTGGAATGCAGTTAACTTGTGTGTGACGTTATTTCCAGTTCCGGCTTCCAAGGTAGATGGAATGATGCATTACTATTCAACCCTTGTGTTGTGGAAGCTCTACTTTCACACAGATGAAGAACAGTTGCCGTAGGACACGGTTGCTTTAAATTTGGTTTCTACTAGAGAATCATTAAACTTTAAAGTTTTTGAATAAATACCCCACAGTTAAAGTGATGAAATGACCATATTGAGAAGTCTGCATAACACTGGTCTGTATGGGAAGGTGGCACACAAGAAGCCAGTACTCATCCATGTGAAAGCATGTGGAATTTGCCAAAAAGAATGATAGTGACCCAATTGCAGTATGAGGAAAGATTATGTGGTCAGATGAGAATGAGAGAGTGTTTTGCCAAAATTCAAATGTGACGTGCAAATGTAAGAGTGGCAACACCTCCACTGGAGTTTCAGCTGATATTTACTTAAGAGCCACTTTTATTCAGCATAACATACAGCTTCAGTCAGTCTCTGGAGCAATTGGGGTTAAGGGCAGTGAAATCGCTGCCAACCCTGGAATTTCAGCCAGCCGTCGGCCAATTGCAGGTACAGCATCCAGACCTGTGGATCAGGGGAGGGCAGTCTTATCCTGAAAGGGCCATTGTGTGTGCGAGTTTTTGCTGCAACTCTTATCAAATTACTAATTAGAGGACCGATTGGCTAAAGAGCCCTCACACCTGGTTTGAACAGCTGACCTAAAGGTTACCCAAAGACCCGCACACACACCACCTGGGCAACCTGGAACAATGTGAGTTTCATGAAAATATCTCCAGAACAGTGTGCAAAGCTGGTAGATAATTACCCCAAAATACTTAAAACTGTTATTGGTTAAAAAACAGGTGACTCTGCAGAGTATTAAAATTCGGGGATGGAATACTTATGCAACTGGCATTTCTTAATTAATTTTATTTATTATTTGTAGTTTATATTAAAATAATGTAAACTATAAAATGGGGCTATAAACTGTAAATAATGTAGATAGTGTTTGAAATATCAGAATTTTAACGTAACACTTGTAATTCAATAAAAGTAGCCTACTGTATCGGTCAGGGGTGTGAATACTTTTGCAAGGAACATTCTTTAGCAAACGCAGGGTGATGTTACTGTTATTTTCACTTCTAAATGTGCTGCGATTGGCCTACAATAAAAATTGTGCTTGTGCTTGATTGGTTCACGGAATACATGTCCAGAAAGGCATGAGGATAAAACACAAGTAGAAAGTAGAATATGTTTATATATGATAATGAAAAGTACTGAGAAACGTACAAGAAAATATATCCCAAATAAACAAGTACTAGTAGTTTAGGTAGCAAAGAAAATCTGTCTACCCACTTGTAATTAGGAATCTTCCTTGATTGATTTTTGTACATTTCCTTACATGTGATGAAATGATTATGGTAATTAGCTGTTTTATGCCATTGTAATGCCATCGTCATCTCAGTAAAACAGATCTATTGCTGAGTTGTATCCCTGGTTAGTTAAAAATTGCCTCATTTCCGTTGTGGAGAAAGGAAATTAGGCAAGATCCTCACTTTGCCTCTGGGACACAGCTGATGCTGGCTGCCTTCTTCCCTTTACCCCTCAAGTGCATCATTTAGCCAAAGAAGGGAATGAACTTCAATACTTGCTCCTTTTCACATGGAGTATTTGTTGATATCAGAACACTCATTAAAAGGTTTCTCTTTTTTTAACAATACTTCCCAGCAACTGAGATATCTCCTAGCTTACCGGAGCAGTCTTTCAGTGCTTTGGAGTAAATGTCTTCATCCTGGAGGGGAAGTTGAGCAATGCGCAGCTTGTCCTGCTCTCATGACAGGCCCTGTTACAGTCCCACATTCTTAAGCCATTATTCAACCACAGCGGTCATATCTGGACACTGCCACCGGGCACAGAGCTGGGAGATGTGACCAAAGCTTAAAAAGCTTTAGTCTCAGTACTGTCAGCAGTCATGTGTCAGTATTGAATGGTTACTGTGAAGGTGATGGTTGCTACTTCCTCAGTCAAACAAAAGACCATGACTTAAGACCTAAGTTGTAGTCCTTTGTTTGGCTGGTTTATTTGTAGAAGCTGTCACAGAAAAAAACTGAGCAATGTAATGAATGAAGACTTCATTCATGTCGCTTTTACTCATATTGTATAACTAATGTTGATGCTGATTTAACCAAATCGTGGTTTTCTCTCATGGAATTTAAAAAATCCAACAACACAGCAGGTTAACTTGGGACAATTCCTGACTCTGTGCACAAAGAGTAAGCACCTCTAGATGTCAGTGTAGCACTCATTACAGTGCATAGTACAAATGACTTCAGTAGTTCACACTGCAAACCACTGAAGGGCCTCAGTTTAGACGACAAGGAATTTATGTAGCGACGTGCCATCTATCCATGGCCTCTCCTTGATTCCACTCTCCTCAAGATGATGTTGTGGAAGTCCTCAACTCAAAGCGCAAAGTAATAGGTAGTCCTGAGACCAATGAGTCCGAACACTGTTGAAAGATCGGAACATCTCCATTGCATTTGTATGATACAACAGCTGGCATGTTATGAAAAGACATTTCTGGTGTAGTCTTGGCCACATGGGATTTCTGGTTTTTGCTCAAAAACGCTTAATAGGTAAATATTATATGCGTTATTTAGCATTAACTTCAGTAAAGATGAAAAATAGTACAACAGCACTCTGGACAGACCATGACCTGGTCTATTTGTGGCTTCATCCTTCTTGCTCTACTTCTCCAGATGAGCCTTCTTGACATCTGCCACAAGGGGGCCTCAGTTTCCAGGGAGCTGGGACAGAGATTCTTCTTCTGCCTTTGTGCCAAGCCGCTCTCCGGCCTGGAGTCTTTTTGAAGTCTGTCCTCTGTGAATCTCCGGCCAGTTCTCGTCCTTGCAGCGTTGTGGTCTTGCCGCCTATGGTAGAGAGGGGTGTCGCTTAGAGATGGAAAGAAGTATCATCTCATGTAATTTTTATGAAACAACCTGGAAGACCATGAAAAAAGAATTTCATTTATTTTTCATCTTTTTGTCAAGTCGGTGATGAATATTTTAGACAGATCCGTAGTTGGGCGTCTGGCCGACATGGCGAGTCTTTGTACCCAAGGCCAACAGCGCAAGTGAAGCAGTTGTCCCTAAGGAGTGATGGCAGCCAGGCGGGGCGGCCGGCATGGGACAGCTCCTCCGGCCAGCCTTCCCTTACTGCGGGGGTCACCATGAGTGGGAAAAGAGTAGAAGGCATGCTGAAGTTGTAACCTGTCAACCCTCCTTACCTTGCTGTGGACACTAGAGGGGGTTGTGGTTTAATCAAACCAAACCAGCTCAAACACGAACAATTATCTCTAGTACAGTGTCTCTGCAAGTCGTGGCTATCAAGTAAATAGAAATGTATGAGAGATGGAATGTTTGAGGTAGTGTGCATTGGACATATGAGGGAGTGAGTGTGTGGGGTGTTAGACATAGCATGCATTTTGGATGTTTGAGGTAGTGAGTGTTTTGGACAGCGGTGGACTTTACCATAAGGCAAGGTAGGGAATCACCTGGGACCCCCGAAAATTTGAGGCCCCATGAAGACAGAATTCCCAGAAGTTACATCTAAGGATATAATAGAATATTATTGTTAAATTTTGTTAAATTTGACTTCTGCTGAGCCCTGGAGGATGGGCTCCCCCTCTGAGTCTGGTTCCTTGCAAGGTTTCTTCCTTCTAGAAGTTCTTCCTTGACACTGTCCCCTCTGGCTTGCTCACTGGAGCTTTGGGTAGGGATACTGTAAAGCGCTTTGTGACAATGTAATGTTGTGGAAATTTAACTGAATTGAATTAAATGCGACAGAGAGATACCGCAGGTCTTTTCTTCCATCTGCCATCGGACTTCACAACAAACAATAAGCATATACCATTTGTATTGTATTATATTTCTTATTTCTATTGTTTGATATCACTCTTATTGCTTTCTGTTATTTCTTATTTACTGTTATCTTTTTTTCTGCATTCTGCTTATTTCTGCTGCACTGTCCACTTTGCTGCTGTAAAACGCAAATTTCCCACCCGTGGGACTAATAAAGGCTCTTATCTTATCTTATCTTATCTTAAATGAGAGCAACATATATGTTATTTGCCTTTTTAGTGACAGTTTTAAAGACAGACAAAGTTGCACTGGAGTCTACGGGTTGTCCCCTACCAAGCGAACGAAACTGGCACAAAGAGAAGAAAGTGGCACAAAGTTGTACAACTAAAATTACATCTTCGGTGTCTGATAGTGTCTTGCTAAAGTGGTAGACAACTTGTGATCACATGTGGAAAGAACAATTAAATGAACAGATGCAAGAATTCAGCACTAACCTTAGTGAAAGAGATCGGATAAAATTTGGCCAGTTGATCCTTTGGTGCGATATCGCAATCCCACTTATCAGCAAATTTTATTGACAGCAGGGTTAACCCTAACCCAACCCCCACTGGTAAATTTTACCGCTGGCATTCCACACTTTGATTGGAATATTATTGATGTTCAATTTTTTTTATAATTCCCTCTCATTTCTCTTTCAGCTCCAAAAATATCTCCAGTAGCCCCCTACTCATGTCAGCCTAGGGCCCCCTGAGAAGTTAGTCCACCCCTGATTTTGGATGTTTGTGGAAGTACGTCTGCAGAATGTTGCAGGAAGTGCATGTTCTGGATGCCTGAAGTACTAAGAACAGGGGCTCATTTCTCTTTTGGATCATGTTGCTGAAAGTGTGAACCATTCATTCCATAATGTTTAAAAAACAGGGCCAAGCCTTATTGGTGCTGCGTTCTGGGGAGAATGGATAGTTCTCAGCTGTACAACCCTAGTGAACATTATATAGATAGATAGGCAGGGAAAGAGGCAATGATACTGTGTAGGAATGCATTAACTCATTTTTCCAGGAGTGGTAGATGAGGCCACAGGTTACATCTCTATTTAAACAGCACTATGCACAAGTGCCACTGCGTACAGCTATTACTACACTCAGGTGTCAATAGATACAAGCTTCAGTAGACTGGTGTTATGATATACAGGAGAACCAACACAGTGCTGATGTTGCAAACAGCTGTCCCAGACACAGGTGTTACATGCAAGGTTTTCTCATACGCTATTGTTTAATCATATACTGGTGTTCCTGTATACAGGTGATGCTTATTCATATATGTGTCATTTTTGTCACATCAATACGACGAAATTAAGCTTATTTACAAGCCACGACAACCTGGAAAGGGGTTAAAGGATTCATTCCATGCGTCAGTAACAGCAGCAGTGAAAATTGGAAAAGAGCAGAGTATTTGAATAAAGATGAAGCCAAATGTGTAGTAATCACTTTAACAGTTGGGCAGAGAGATGGGTCACGTGTGGGTCGCCATGGGCTGAAAGGGCAGTCAGTGGGTGAAGTGGATCGGGGCCCCCCCGGAGCTGGATTGGGCCCCCCCGGAGCTGCAATGAGCTAAGAATATGTTCTACTCTGCTGCAGATTCAAGAAGCGCAAAGCTGAAAGGAGATCAGCGCTGACCTTTGGCAGATTCCGAGAAGATAGAGGCTATGAATGTGTGCAAGCGAGTAAGCATGTATCAGGTACATAAAGAAGAAGTGAGACGCCCCGCTTGAGTCTATGATCCAGTTCAAGGAGCTGTTTTGTCAAGCAGATTGTCCCTCCTATGCAAATCACCCCTCCCCCACCTCCCAGTTTACTGCAGCTGTTTCCCGTTCCTGCCGACTGGTCCAGCGGCCATCTGGTGGCAATGTGGCCTCTTATGGAATCCGCTGGAGATGGTCCGTGCGCTCTGCTACAGCCATGTCCCGGACGTGCTGGCCACTCCTGCTTATCCTCACTCCCCGCTTCCCTGAATGGTTTGGAGTGGGGTTTTGGCTCCTGAATTCCCGTCTGCAGGGGATGGATGAAATGATGGGCACTCTTCATGAAAAAGGACCATAACACTGAAGTAACTAAATTACTGTCACAAAAGCAGAATCACTGCAATGCATTAATCTGAATGCCTATTAGTAGGGTTAGGGTTAGGGTTAGGGTTAGACTTGGCGAGTGAGATCAAGAAGCAGGCACAGGCTAACAGTTTCTGAAGAAACTGTGTGGTTGGTGCCTGTGATACAGGTAAATCTTTCACAGAAACAGAGAAACATGTCAGCAATCATGGCACAGTACAGCAAATGTGAACAGACTGCATTGGAGTAACAGTGTTTGCAGAGGTGGAAATTTCAGTTCCAGAAAGTAAAAATCCAGAAGTTCGAAAATTTCTTAAAACGGGACAAATAAGAATTACATGTGATATTATTGTTTGTAACTGATACTGTCACAGTTTGTAAAGTTTTCAACGTGGGTTATTTTAAACAATAATGATTTCCAGAAATAGTTAATAAGACAAACACTAGATAATATAAAAAGTTTTTTTTATTGATATTGAGGATATACAGTATTTCAATACTACTGAGCATATATCTCGCAGGTTAAACAATATGGAGATTCTGGACATTTTCTCTTGTAAAGACACAGAGTTGTTTTCTCTAGTGTAGAAATAGACATGGGACAGCTGAGAAATGTCAATTTCAGTAATAGTCCTGTTTATGTGGTACTGTGCCCGGTTTATGTCCCCTTTCACCTGCAATAGAGGACTTGGAGCAAGTATATGGATAAAATACTAAAGAATTCTCAATTAAAAAATACATTAAAAATAGTAAAAACACCAAACAAAATGTGCCTGCATGTCAAACATAAATACTATAAAGTTATTAAGCATTAGTTATTTAAATAGGCTTTGTCTTTTTGCTTTGTAGCTTAATGAACAGATGGGATGCAATCTACTGTGATTGTATTTCTGTAATTGTCGTGGGTACAAACTGCATGCTCTAAGGATGTCCATGGTGACAGGAAACCTGGGAGTTCTGCCTGTCATTCAGCTCTTTTAAGACACCAGTTTTGCCACAAGTAGCGTGTCTTTAACTGCTTTGCCTGAACCATCAACATTTCTGTAGTTTTATTACATAACCGCTACAACAACTGCATCTTCTCTGATAGAGTTTTAATACGTTAGAGCAATAATCACTTCATGAACAATTATCATTTATTTAATAATTACAGGGTGCGAAGAAGATGTGAAAGTTTCATAGATAAATGAATAGCCACAGAGTAGCAAAGCGTTTCTGTGAGAAGACACATTATATCCAAAACCCCAGCTGACCTCCATCACTGAGTCTGTTTCTTTGCCCATCCCTGGGTAATCACTGGATAGATTGTCACCTCTGGGATTTAATCACCTGTGTCTGCAGTCACTGGATGCTTCTTTGTCCTCAAAATGACCGAATGGAAATATACATGTAGGTATCTCTCCAATTATTCTGTCATTTTTCTGTGTATACTGCCTACCGCTCTGCTCCGAAGCATGATATATATAGACACACACACGTATATTTATATAAATATGCATGTATATTTATATATATGTATTTATATAAATTATATATATATATATATATATATATACACACACACACACACACACACACACACACATATATATGTGTGTGTGTGTGCGTGTTTGGTGTCTGTGTAAAGATAAATGTAATGTTTTTTTTTATACAATCCGAAAGACAGACTTGAACAGAGGCGCGAATGTGACGGGCTGCGCTCAGTGAATGAATGTCAGAGTTCTGCCTTGCACCGTGAAAAATTCCTCGGTGTCGCATCGATACACCTGGGGATGTGGTTACCTCTCTAGGTATATCTAGAAGGTATATCTCTCTAGGCCACCTCTGCATATATCCCACATCTACTCCTGTTTTGGCGTTTTTATTCTGAGACACAATAACAACGTCTAATATTTAATGATGCAACACATGAGTTCCTCAACTTGCAGAGAGTTTGAAACATGCATAAAATCCAAAACAAAAAGAGGGAGGGAGGGAGAAGTCAGGCTTTAATATTGGGAAATATTTGTCCGAGAAAAGCACGCTACTCTAAACCAAAATGAAATCCAAACATTTTTTTAGAATAAAAGAAGCAATTCAAAAGCACGAATAAAAAAATCAGTATTAAAAAATGAGACTCTTTTTAAACAGTGGTATTAAAACAAGCCTAAATGTACATATTTGCACATAAATGTGTGCCACCACGTCAGGTGTATGTTTTGCAGATATATAATTTACACCATATGTACATGCAGTTAACAGATCATTTGATGGCCATGTCTTCAAGGCCATGGGACTACAGAAGACAATGGAACAAGTCAAACAAGCATTTCCAAAGATTTGTTTACGACACATAACACATTCAGGTCAAGACTGCCTTCAAATGGAGGAATATAAGAGCTGTACTTCTATCTTTATAATATAAAAAAGAAATAGATTTAAATGAGCCAAAAAAAACACAATGTTAAGGTGCATTTCATAAAAGTATATAAAAATATTTATTTATGAGTTTAACATTACTGCACATTTACCTTCATATAAATCATATGCTTTGTTGAGACTTAACTTTGAATAACTTATTATTTTAACCGCACATATGCCTTGTAGGAAATATTTGCATATAACAACCAATTCTTTTCCATGAATCTGCTAATTGCGATGTTTGTGTTCATCCATAAGATTTCCAGTAACCTAGATTCCTTTATATGTCAATAGTACTGCCATTTAATGGTCAGACAGAGTTCCTGTGTAAATGATCAGTTTTCCCATAATGTATGTGCTCATGCCTTGGTGTGTATATGTATATGCACCTGTGTGTGTCCTCATGCCTCAATCTGCACAGTGTACAGTGTGGCTCTGTATGTGTGTGTACATCTGTACCTGCTTAGTATCGGTGCTCTCCTCGGGTCATGTGAGAGGAGAACTCGTAGCGGTCCTGGCTGCGATAACCGCACAGGTTGCACTCAAATGGGTCGCGGAAGCCGTGGCAGCCCATGTGGATGGTGTACATGACGTGGTCCAGGAAGAGTACCCTGCAGTGCTCACAGCGGTAAACCCGCACCTGCTCCCCCTCGTTACTCAGCACCCTCAGCCCGTCAGCTGGCGACTCTAGACCTGCTGCACGCAGCACCTCCAAGTGACGCTGCTCCTCCTTGACCAGGCTGCCATTGCGGGCAGCTGGAGCAATGTGGTTGGTCAAGTAGATGAGGCTGGTGCCCCCTGCTGGCCGCTCCTCATTGTTACTCTCAGTGTCGGTGGAGTCATGGCCGCTGTGGCTGGGAGAGGCGTCCCGCTCACTGGACGCAGACTTGGCCTTGGACAGCAGAAGCAGGTTCTCGGCGGCGCTGTCCTTGGCGGACAATCCGTTGGTACCCGATGCCTCAGGTGGCGGTTTGTGCAGAGGGTAAATTGGGCTGACCACCACCTCGGAGGAAGCGGGGGACGGCTGCACCAGGGGACGCAGGGACTCGGCCCCCAGGTAGCTGATGGCGCTGTTGATGGCCTGGTCGATGACGTGCGGCTGCATCATTTCGCTGTCTTTGAATCCTGCTGATCCGCCATCGTAAGACAGGTCAGAAAGGCGCTTCTCACCTGTGGGCGTGAAGAGAAAAGGGTTGTGCTGGGGTCACCAGCTGCTCATAGGCTTCACATATACACATACACTCACTGATAGGCTCAGTGAGACCTCTGTTCTCTCCTTTATGCTAACATGACCATGGCTGTAGACCATGGCTGTAGATCATGGCTGTAGACCACCCTGAGAGCTGCCTGGGGAGTTTGTAGCTGGTGTGTTAGGCCACACTGAGAGGCAATTTAGTGAGGAGAAAGGGAGACACGTCAGGTTGTGTCATGACATCTCCTCAACTGGCCTCAGCCGCACAAAGCCACGCACACACACACAAGCACAACTGATGGACAATTTGGTGTTGGCTAGAGTGGCTCCTCCGAAGTTCTCACTGATTCTGAGTGAGGAGGAGGTCTCTTTGGTAACTGCTTATTATTTTATGGGACATGTAAGAAAAGGGTTTTATCCCACTAAAACAGGCACTATGACTTACGCCAGGCAATTTCAAGCTCAAGACAATTCATAGATAAACACAATTATACTTACAATTTGTAATACTACAGCTATTAGAGTTTATCCTCAATTCTGATCATAAGTTGGTGTTATAATTAAAACATTGCTGACTTGTAGCCACTGAGTGCATCTACTGCTTCCCTGATGTGCTGTAGAGGACTGACAGAAGAGCAACAGGGATCCCAGTTAACATGGCATGTAAGGCAACCAGATGGCCAGTGCAGACACAAGCTTAGTGCCCATTGCCCACTGGTATGAACAGGCTGCACCCGGGGATTGAAGCTACAGCACTCCTACTTGCTATGGACACACAAAAGAAGCAGACTTTGGCCCTTACCCACAAACTTCTGTGGCATAGAACTCTTACGTTTCGCTACATTATTAGCTAGTCTGTCTAGCACCAAGGCTCTCTCTGTCCCCACACGGCTTAAGTCTTCACTCAGCTCATTCTGGTTGCTGTCTTCCTTCACTACTGGAAAGTAAGACAGAAAAGTCAGATTTAGGTTTCAGACAGTAAAATCTGTCTCATCAAATCCACAAAAATGTTTAGTGTTTTGCGTGGCATAGTGTCTCTGGGTGTTGCTATTAGCGTAACGTTCAACTTACAGATGATAGAAATGTTAACGGTGCTGATGCATGAGCCTACATGAGGACCCGCAGGCTCCTGTCCTGCCCGCTCCGCATCCCTCCAACATCTACAGCCACAAAGATCTACTCTGACTAGACCTACAGATACCTGAGGGAATATGCTTCTAACGACTCGTGTTATTCCGTCTTCATAAATACTATTTGGTGAAAAGACCTTTTAAAACAGCAACTCCCTGATCAGTAGCAAAACCCAATGAGTCACTCAAAAACAAATTTCTTTCAGACAAATTACAACATCTTAGAATTTAACCCAACCTTATGGCCTGCTCTGCATGTGCTAAAATATTCTACATGCTACCTTTACCAAGAACAAAACATAACACTAGCTAACAATCAATGAGGGAGATAAACCCTGATTTTGGTAGCTATAATTCTGCCTGTCTTTGGCTTATATGATAACTGAGTGTTCTGTTCTCATTGCTGGTAGCAGCCACACCCACTCCCCAGACTCTTGAATCTGATTGGTCAACATGCTAAGACGCAAACCTGAGTAGATGCTGTTCTGAAGTCCCATGCACTGCAGGTAGTTATGACAGCGCTCCTTGTGTTCCTCCAATGAGCTGCGCTGTTTGTAACTCCGCCCACAATATGCACACTTGTGTGGCTTTCCAACTGAAAGAAAAGCAAAGCCGTCTCAGCACAGAGTGGTTTTTACTACTCCATATATCTATCTTCTAAGCGCTTATCAAGTACGTGTTTGTACTGGGGAACTGAAACCTATTTCAGGCAGCAAAGTGCACAAGGGAGTGAGCCGGTGTATCATGGGCCGTAACCGTGTATGTGTACACAGTTATACGTTATGGCCAATTTAGAGATGCCAGTCAACGTAACTGCATGTCTTTGAATCGTGGGTGGAAATCAGAGTACCTGGAGGAAACCCATGCAACACGGGGAGAACATGCAAACTCCACGCACAGAGCAGGAACAGGATGTGAAAGGCCAACCCTGGAGACGGGAGGCCTCAGTACCATCCAGTGAAAGGCCAGCCCTGGAGATGGGAGGCCTCAGTACCATCCAGTGAACCACCAGTGAACTTGCTGATGTTGTGACTAAATTTGAAGTTAAATCTTAGTTGGAATTCTCTTCCATGTTAGGAGCGTGTGTTCATGGTTATACCTGACCACAATCAAGTGGCCACCAAAAATGTATTTTACATGACCCTAACCCTCACATGATCTGTCAAGTGGTCTCAGTCCATCCAAACATCTGACACCCAAAGAATACATGTGAAAAATGTGAAAGACCCTCATAGTGACTAACAGTGTTAAGTGCCCAGCTTCTATTTACTCACTGGCACAGTGTCATAGTGATGTCATAATGATGACATAATGTTAGGCGTGGCGTGTCCCGGGGAAGAGGCCAGCACCTACCTGAGTGTGTGCGCAGGTGCCCCGTGAGGGCATCTCTACGGCGACAGGCATAGTTGCACAGATGGCACTTAAAGGGTTTCTCTCCAGAGTGCAGTTTAATGTGCCTTAGCAGGTTTCCCTTCTGGGTGAAGGAGGCTCCGCACTGGTTGCACTGGAAAGGCCGTTCACCTGTGGAGACAGAATAAAGTCTATTAGGTGAGGAACAGCTATTATCAACGTTATCTGCTGATTCAGGTTCTGCGCACCCTCAGTCATCATCATGAGCCTCATAATAATACTGCTTTAAGTCACACCGGCCCCCATGAAAGACGATTATTTCTTGCTTGCTGTTTAGTGTATCTCTCCTTCTAATGAGAAGCACACATTATATGCATGATGCAGGCGAAGCAGAGGCCTCTAACCTTTCTTTATAAATATGTTATGTGTTGCCACCTACGTCTCCTGGTGTGGACATAAATAGCTGCTGTGTCTTTTAAGGCCTCAAGGAGGCAGTACTGCACCCTTTGAGGGCTGGTGGAAAGTAGGCTTCACTTTGTGAGGAGGGCAAACAAAGCCAACAAGAGACTGTGTAGGGTGGGGGGGTTGGGGGGTGAGTCTCCGCTTCCTGTGTCCCACAGGCCGCTGTCACCGCCATCAAACAAGAGGCTTTCAGACTCAACCTGCCAGCCTTGCAACGCACCACTGCCTGGGTCAATTTGATGTGAGAATCTCATTTTTCCCTCCTCTTCGTCTCTAAAATAAGAGCGCCGCATCACAATGCAAATTCAGACTCATTTAAATAGCTCAGGCAACACTTTGTGTTGAAAGGCACTCTTCCTGATCAGCAGTTCTGGAATAAACCAATCTCTAGCCTTCTCATGTTGTGCCGCACTCGAGAGGGGTTAATGTGGCTTTTTGTTAAAGGGTCTATAACATAGGCCTCACCAGTCAAGCAGCAAAGATATATATTAAATAAATATATAAAGAATCTCATTAAAAATGGATTTCCGGCACACAGTTTCAAGAAAGAATATTTTATATGTAAATGAGAGCCTCTTCATTATATCTCTTATTATCGTTCTTCAGCTTTTACGTTTCCCTTGGCTTGCGGGGGGGGGGGGGGGGGGGGGGGGGGGGGGGGGGGGGGGGGGGGGGGGGGGGGGGGGGGGGGGGGGGGGGG